>JAULBX010029013.1:0-24725 GCA_032358255.1 Heterotrichella gracilis
ACCAGTGCAAGGGGGTTGGTAGTAATGGCCCCAGCTTGCCGGGGATTCATTCTCGTTTCAACGCATCCCAGTGTAGTAAAATTTTCCCCGTTTTAAACAGTCCAGGTACAACGCACGGGGTAAGTTTAATGTTCTGTCAGAGCCTTGAATCGGGTTGGGAACCGGGGGGCACCTGAGGACACTGGGAGTTAATGGCAATGAACCCTGAACCCTGAACCCTTGACCTTTTATGCATCGTCACCCACTCCTTAGACAGCTGCTAAATGAACACAACCCTGTCAGCTTGGGGGGGGAGAGGAGAGGCTCAAACAGGCGTCCCCACGTGCTGCACCGCCACGCCATGCCAGGCGCGCAGCCTCAAAGCGCAGTCTGGGAGCACACACCCAGGCCGCACCGCTGGCACGGCTCGTCATGCAGCCTGTGGTGCACCTGCGCCCACTCCTTGGACCGCTGCTGCAGCTGGGCCTCCTCCCCTCCTGCCTCCGTCTCCGCCACCCCCCTGGCAGGGGCGCCACCACCGCCTGGTGTTGCACCGAGTGAAGCCCCGAGGCTGGTTGCTTGTTCACCTGCCGAGCACCCAGGTATGGCGCCGCCCGGCACAGGATGTACCCAACCCTCCTCCTGAGAAGCGCATGCACCCCCTGGCAAGGGGAATGGTGCACCACAGGCGGGCGCGGAGCCCTGCCAATGCTGCCCACCGCTCCCACCGCCCACCTCCATCCCACCCACATGCGCAGCGTCTCGGCTGTGCAGCCCATCCCTTGGGTAGGGTTGAGGGCAGGGTTGAGGGCCCATGTGAGCCTGCAGGCTGGCAAACGCGGCCGCGTGCTGGGCCCATGCCGGAGGGGCGAGAGGCTGTGCGAAGGTGGAGGGGTGCAAGGGCGACGCCAGGGTGCTCGCCCTCCCCCCACCCGTGGTCCTTGAGGGGTGCGGGGGGCGGGGGGTGTGGGGGGTGCGGGGCGAGGCCTCCACCTCGAACCAGAACAGGGTGTGGTCCGCGTGGTAGATGGCGCGCGCGTTGGCGAGCTTGCCGGAGCCCAGGCACTGCACCGCGCTGCCGCCGCCCTGCAGGGTCAGTCACGTGTTTAAATTTGTAAGGGAAGGGGTTCAGGCAGCGATCTAGTCCAGTGCACGCGCCTGTTGAGCGGGAAGCAACCCAGGCTCGCAGCGTGCAGACAATGTGCACACTCGGAGCAGGGCACTGTACGCCCTAGAATTTGGATGGAGGGCTATGGTCAGGGTTTGCCAAAATTGGCCAGTAATCAAGGTTTGGACAGGGCCTATCACAGCTTTTTGAGCAGGTGCGCACCTGGATCTTTGTTTCCACCACCCGCAGCGCCCCACCCACCCACGCGCCGCCGCCCGGCCCCCGCCCACCCCCCACGCAGCGCGCGCTGGTCACCAAGGGGGCAACGATATGGTCGAGCCCCTCGGGGTCGCAGGTGAGTGCGCACCCCTCCAGCAGCAGGCGCCCCCTTCTGTGGATGAGGCAGGCTCCCAGGGTGGAGGAGATGCTCAGGTTTGCAACCTTGCCAGAGGCGCTGCGGGGGTAGGGGGATTTAAAGAGTGAGGTGGGGCCGGGGAAGCATGATGGGAGGGATACGATATCGGCGTGCCTCGTTTGTGGAAGGTGGAGACGACAGGCAGAACAGTTACCCCACGCCACCCAAGATAAGGGTTTAGGGTTTAGAATTTATGGTTTGCCGGTGATACATGCAGGTGGCAAAGGGGGTAGGTAAGTCAAGGGCCACGTGGGCTGACCTACTCCAGCAAGACCTCAAGTCGCGTGGGATCAATAGATGGTTCAAACAGTGCCAGGAAAGAGCTGCGTGGCGCCGCATGTGCAAGACTGACTGCTAATCTGGCTATTTTGCTGGAATGCATGTAACTAACTAACTAACTAACATGCAGGTGGATGGAATTCTATATTAGAATTAGAATAATAATGTACCCGTCGCGGCTCAGAAAGCCATAGACTACATGCTGGGACAGGGGCAGCATCCCTGCAGCAGAGGTGTGCAGAGCAATGCGCTCTCACATGCAAAAAACGGTTCGCAAGAAAAGAAAACGATCCCCGGAAAAACAGTATAACCCCCCCCCCCCCAAAGTAAAACCCTAGGAGCAAAACCCTACTCAACCCCCATTAAAACCCTAAAAACCACCCCCCACTTTTTAGCAACCTCAAAACTCTCCCAACACCCAAACTGCACACTAAAAATTCAGGAAAAGAGACCAACCAGAAGACTGCAAGAAAATATGTTTGCCAGAACAGAGGATAATCCCAGAAAAATATGCTTAAGCCCACGCCCCAGACCCCACACCCCACACCCCAGACTGCACACTGGAATGCCTACTACTGGAGACCAGCCAGAACGCTGCTTAACCAGAAACATTAATGTCAATTTGCTGGCCAGGTCGATGGGGCAGGCCGGTGGACTGGGCCTTTTTCCAGTCCCAAGCCAGCTGCTCCCCGATCCCTGCCAGCTGATCCGCAGGGAAGGGAGCAACACACAGGGGGATGATATTACACCTCCTCCCTTAACAGGCCCGTACACCTTCCTTACCTGAAGTTGAGGGCGCAGTCTGAAGCCCTGGCTGCCCGCAGCATGGTGTCCTCGGGCCTGGCGCCTCCACCCACAAGCAGCAGCGGCCAGCACACCTGCAGGATAACAATAAAATAAAATTAAAAAAAAAAAGGATCAACTAAAATTTAATGAATAAAAAATTGCTCAACATATCACCCTTCGTTTCTGCAGCAGCGGCCAGCACACCTGGAAAAACATCCACCACAAGATTAAAATAAACAAAAATGAGTTAGGAGCTTAAGGAATGACGATATGCTCAACATCTCTCCCACAGTTCTCTGGGGAATACATGACTGATTTAAAACTTTTTAGACCAGCGCTGCACGCCTGCACGTTTTCAACCCTAAACCCTAAGCGCACCTGCACGTCTTGCACCTGGTGCACCTCCCCTGGCTCCATAACGATGGTGTCCCCTGGCCTGTGTGTGCAAAGCCCCAAGGGGTCAGGAGGGGGTCGAAAGAAAAGGGGACGTGTGGTGCGGTGCGGCGGTGCGGTGCATGCGGGGCGCGGTGGGGGTGCTGGGTTGCGGGCGGGCGGTGTCCAGTGCATGGTATGAGGTGACAGAGAAAGAGGCAAGGGTGTGCGTCAGCGAGAGAGGCAGGCGAAGCAGGGTGTGAGTCGCGCGAGTTGAGGTGGGCTGGCCTACGGAGAACGTGGTTAGGGTTCAGGGTTTTTTGAGGGTGCCATGCGCACCTGCTTGCTGCCACTGCCAGGGCCAGTGTAGAGAAGTGGTTTGCGTGCCGTGGGGTTGTGCTTGGTTGGGCATAGCTTGAGGAGACCCGCAGCCACATACGCTTGTCTGTCACCAACTCACGAAACCTCTGCAGCATACCACGGGGATGGATATGTGAGGGAAGAGGAAGCGCTGCATGCATGCGTATGTGACACACCCAGTAAACAACGGTCGGGGTGTCTGTGCTACAGAGGGACGGTAATAAGAGGTGTGGGCAAAGCCCAGTGACCCTTTACAGCGTCACCCAATGGATGGTGTCACTCTATATGCATGCGTGTGCAAAGCGTCCCAGAAACGCCAACCGCGCGTGCGCATGTATTGGATTCGACTATTGGAGCAGTATTGGGGCACGCTGGCGAGCGGGTTTTGTATGGGCAGGGGCGTATATATGGGCAGGGGCATGCACATACCCTGGACACCCCGGCGATGCTGAAGAGGTCTGGGAGGGGGGTCAGGCACCCGAATATGCCCATAAGGCAGGCGTCGTCCAAGTCCTGTATGTTGGTCTGCCGCGCGGGTCGCTTCATATTGACACCACTATGGAACAAGGGCAAGCGAGTGGCTGGGGTCGGGTTTCCGTGGCGTGGGCTTTCCGGGAGCAAGGAGGGACCTGACTGGGTCCGAACTGCGTTCACCTCGAGCAACAGCCCTGCGGTGTCGTTCGTTGCGAAGGTTGTGGGCTGCAAGCGGGTTTCCTGTTGGTAAACAGGGTCGGTGGAGCTCCCCCACCTCGGAATGCGTGGTTGCACACCCCCTTGGGGCAAACAGCGGGGGTGAACACGGGTCGCATGCATGCAGCAATCTTCCTTATGTTCTTAGCGTTCGGCCACCAGTTACAGAGAACCAGGTATGAGGGGTATGACGCATATGTTCCGACACCCACTTCGTTCTCGTTCCAAGCAACCAACCTCTGAAAGTCCAATTGCGACTCGTGAGACTACGACACCCAGCTCCGGGCGCATAAAGCCTGCAGTGTTCCTGCCACTGCTTGCTAGGTTTAATCAGTGTGGAATTGAAACGTTTGAGTGCTGTTCTGCAACCACTATCACCCCAAGATTATTTTGGTGCGCTCCGGCATGGTGGAATGCGGGGGGTGTACATGCTCATTGCTGCAACACCGGTCCTATGATGCTCCGTGGCTTTGTGTGCCCTTCTGGCACTGTTGCACCTCTCGCCCATGGTGTTTATGACGTCCTGTGTTTTGTTTGCGATCTCAAAACATCGCACTGCATATAAACAAAGTGGGGCCGGTTATTTCGTTGTGGTGCCAACTTTGCAGAATGGCAGCCCAGAAAACTTTCAATAAGTGCAGCCAGGGACCCATTTTCGCTTCAACTGTCCCATGTTGCTACAAGGTTGCGCTCATATGGGTGGTGGTGTGCAGGTTCCATGTCTGCACAAGGACATCCAGGCATAGCACAAGATGGCACCAAAGGCGCACAGGCACCCCCTGCAGAGGCGCCTGAGCCAGCAGGTGAGCATTGCAACAGTAAAACAACTGCAGTTTACAATAGATTATTTCAGCCAAGCTCTGGCTTGCGCCATACCCTGTGGTGAAGGATGGGTTAAACGACATATTATTATGCCTCACAGTGGGGGCAGGGGGCGCTGGGGAGCACATGGCAATGTGTAACCAGGGACCATTCCACAAGTGATGTCATCCCTGCATGTATGCCTACAGGTTGGGACACGCCAGTGGCTTTCAGCAGAATCCATAAGCACCTGGCTTTGACCTGAATGCCCCGATTGACCCAGCTGTTGCTGGTGACCACAGGTCTTCTTGGTTAAAAATGCATTCAACCACAGGTTGCATGGATATTTATTTACTTTACTTTCTTTATGTTGTTGACCCTAGGTCCTGCTGAGGTGGCAGAAACACTGGAGGCCACCGGTGTGCAACCCAGCGAGGAGGGAGTACCAGGACTAGTGGAGCAGGAATCCGACGCGTTTGTGACTGTTGCGGAGGCCATGGAGCGGTTCCTGGAGGTGGGAGACAACGATCAAGTCCACGGGGACCACCTGGTGCTCCTCGAGACCTGCTGCCAGAAGCATGGATGGCAATACACAGGTAGGGGGAAATAGTGAACAGGAGGATGATGCTTTTGTTTTCATCGCCGCACATAGAAGGGACTGGCTGCGTACTACTAGTTACATTGGAATCATGTTACATATTTTGTTTCTTCATTTATATTTATTGATATATTTTGGCAGTACACAGGCGACAGTGAGTCTGAAGTGACCTCCTCGGGCGCAATAGAGCACCACATATGGACGGAACGCCACGGGTTGGAAGAGGTGCGACACGCTATGCACCGCACTCAGGTCACATGATTTGTAGGCTGTGAGCCGCACGCCATTGCTGCCCCCCCAAAACCACCAATGGAACGTACCGTAAGCATCGTACGCTTGCCGCTTAGAAAATCCTGCCTTGGTAGTGTCATACATTTTTGAACCCAGATGGTGGTGTTGGTTGGTAATGTCCTGTTTTTTGTGCGTAAACTTATGAGTTGCTTGCACGCAGCTGCCTTTGAGTGAGTTCTTTGGAGTCTTCCTGGTCCAAACGCCCTTTCCTGACGAGGTTGAGAAGGCAGCAATCGTCCAGTCAGTGAAGGAGTTGCTGACATGGAGCCTGGAGCAAGGCTTTCTGAGCCCAGTGGCAGCTCCGGGGATGATCCAGGTGGGCTTAGGGTTTAGGGGTTGAGGTTCCAGGCAAAGGAGATGCTGTACCTCTTGATAACCAGCTGCCCACATGTAGACACATCCCAGTCCACTGCCCCAAAATATCTGATCCAGACAATGCCAAAGCCCAATCCCTGCTATGACCAGCGGCTCAAATTCGACTGTTTCTTTTGCCTGCAGGAGTGTGACCAGGCCAGCCTGGACCTGGTTCGAGCAGATCAGGCGGAGGAGATGTTGTACTTCCTATGTGAAGACAACAAGAAGCATCTCAGGGGGAGTACCTGCCAGGGGAGCGCTGATGGCTACTTCTACGTGGCAGCGGTGGGTATGCCACGCATTTTGTAGGCCATGCTAATGTCATCCAATAATGCCCAGTTATATTGGTTAAAACGTCATCGGTTGAAAGCTTGCATTTATTTTTGCTCTTTTTGTAGTTTTCTCATGGACTCTGCAAGTCCTGCCTGCCTGTCATGCATGCCATGGCTGCATCCGACATCTCATTCTGCAAGTCTGCGTCATACAAGATCGATACATCGGGTCCTTTGTACTTGTTGTAGGGCCTGTTGCATTCATGTAGAGGGGATTAAAATTACCACATCCACTTCAAGAAGCGGGCACCTACAAATTCCTTCATTCTGTAAACTCTCCAATACAGTGTCAAAAAGATACTGCCCTGATGCTCTCACTGGCTGCTCCCTCCCCGATGCGCGCAGATAACCGGTGGGCGCCTGAAGCTGGGTGCATTTGCTCTCAATCACGAGGATGACTTTGATACAGTGGAAGGGGAGCAGGGCAGGTGGTGGCATCTGGACTTGCCAAAAGAGCTCACAGCCCTGCTCAGGCAAGGTAGGCCATGTCGATATTTCCAGGTTTATATATTAACAACCCTGGCCATGAGCATGCAGGAAGGGGAATGGCAAGACGATTTCAGCCTGATATTTGACACTAATTTAATCTGTATTCATTTTCTTTCGAGTTGTTTTCTTTCTGTCGTAGTGTTACTGCGTCAAGCGCTTACAGCACAACAGTCACAGATGGCCACTCAATTGCATTTGGACATGCCCAAACAGCCCAGGCCAGGAACGTACCCTTTTGTGTAGTTTTACTTTGCACCCATGAGGCCACTGGTAAACTAAAGTATGTGATGCCTGGTGGCACACATGCGGTGTACCCCTCCACCCACCCACGTTATGTACCCCCCTCCCCCTCCTTCCCTTGCACACATGTGCTTCCCCACCACCCCACCCCACCACTGCTCCTGCAGGTGACCAGCTGTGCCTGTGGCTGCAGCGCCACAGCGGACGGTGGGTGGCCGTGCAGAGCGGGCACATGTACCCCAATGAGGATGGGGAGGAGGCCGTGGCGCTCATGGGTAGGGTGTAGGGTTCAGGGTTTCGGGTGTAGGGTTTTGCGTGTAGTGCATGCGCATGCACCTGTGGGTGGGTGGGTACAGGGCACGCACAAAATAATACAGAGCAGGTGTTGCGCAGCCTGATTTCTCACGCCTGATTTCCCACGCGCGGTGGTTATGATGGAGGAGTTAGCAGTTGGCCTACCTTCCTGTCCACCATTCCTTACCATAGGGCATGCACCTTGGGGTGGATAGGTGCAAGGGGGACACGTGTACCACAATGAGGATGGGGATGAGGCAGTGCCATTAAATTTTGTGGGTAGGTACAGCCATGCAAACGCATATGGTGATGGGTCTGGAAGGAGGTACTGCACCGCCAGGCACCAGCCGTGCTGGGTAGCTGCGGTGCAATTGCACAGGGCACATGGGGATGGGGGTGGTGGGTGGGTGCAGTGCGGTGCACGCCTTGGTGATGGGGTTGGTATGTACGCGCTGAGCAAGCAGGTTATGGGGAGGAAAATGGGGTGCTTGCACATGTGTGGTGGCACCTGCATCCTACATTTGCTTATACAATGATATTGGTGGTTGAGAAGATAGTGGACACGCACGCGCGTGCGGTTAAGAAGGCAACTCATTTGCCACCATCTGCCATCCAGAAAATTTCCAAGCATGGTCCTTTCATGTTGGGGTCATACATACCATTAAATCAAGAAATATTGGCGACATGCGAGGCGTCTAGCTACCAGCATGACATATTAATGACAGTTGGTGGAGAGCTTACTAAAAAGAACTTGAATGTTGCCAACCTTGGTGCAGGGTGCGTCACTGGGGCATGATCCAGGTGCGATGTGGAGCACATTGGCATGCAGCTCTACTGGAGTGATTGTGGTGTGGATTGAGGCAGCTGATACAACTGGGCAAGATGGAGCTGACAGTTAATATGATTGGGTGTCATCATTGATGGCGTTGCAAAGGTTGTCTGGTTGACACATGAGCTGGCACGAGTGCAAGGGGCAAACTGGCAGTTATTTGCTGTACATACAAAACCGGGGTGCCGCATGCCATGACATGCACTGAGATGCACTGGCATGTATTCAGCTCATGTAAGTGATTGGTGAGCTATAATTAGAGATATGACATGACATTGTGCCGTAATACACATACTATGCACTGTAGGGCATCGGGCAATGTGTCATGTTAGGTTAAGTTTTCCACTCAGTTTGAACGTTCACTGCAACCTTTGCCAATGGGGGAGAGTACCACTGAGTCTCACAGAACGCATTGTGACATGGGCACGTCTGCAGAGGTTCAAACATTGTAGATTCTGAACGCATGATCAAGTTAAAGCCTAATTTACAAACAATCTATGGCAAAATCATGCGTACATTCAATACGCATTGAATGTACGTATTGGTGGAGAGCCTGTCTTCGAGTTCGATGCATTCCTTTATGTCCTGCTTCTAAGCTAAGTGTATTTTCACTGAAAGAAAGAAAGAAAAGAAACGCCAAAGGTGCACATATGGCTGCATAGCAACTACACATAGCCCCCAATCGGATTCCTGCACAAGAAACAATCACTCAGGAAAACCATCACCTGACGCGGGAAAATGGAGGGGCAATGAATGTGATGTAGGACAATTGTAAAGAACTTGCATGGCATGGCCATTAATATTCATGGCCGATATATTTCAAAATTGACAAACAATAAATCAGAGATCTATGGCGCAAATAAATGTTTATTATGCCAATATGACTTGACAATTGTGTTTCACATAAATGATTATTTGCCAACATAACCCAACGTGACTGTTTTTCAACATGCTGGCTGTGTGGGGGCGCTTTTTTCCTGTCTAAAACATGATCACACTGTCACAGTGCGCATATATGCAAGCAAAAGACACATGAGTCACTAACCAAAGACATTAGTAAGAACTATCATCGTGCTTGACTTGGCAAATGGCATCACACAAAGCATAGGCGCATTGCACATGTCAAGCCAATGTACGCCCCTCGCCACATTGTGGCATCACGTGAACGAGTAATCGCTCCTGACTGTTGCACGAGGGCGCACACGCAAGCCCTCCCGACCACCAGGCTGCCTCTCAATAACAGGGAGCTTGTATTGCCCCATCACCCACTGCAGCGCCGCTAGCTGCGCCAGGTCACCCCCCAGCTCAGAGTCTTGCTGGGTAACATCGGCCATCCCCCCTGCCCTCTGCCACATCTCTGCAGGCCCCCAAACCCGCTCAACCACCAGCTTCACACCCTTGCCATCCGCCAGTATCCTCCACCCCTGCCCATTCACCCGCAGGGGGTGCCCAGCATGCCACCCCTCCAGGCGCAGCTCCAGGTTGATGGGTGATGCGAAGTCTAGGAACCACGGCTCAGGCTTCGGTCCAGGCTCCTGTGTCCAGCCGGCCCCGCTGTCTACGCACGCCAAGTGGGTGAGGTGGGGCAGCCAGGGCAGCTCAGCGTGCATGCCGTCCTGCAGGCCCAAGGTCAGGCGCTGCACCGAGAGAGGCACACACTCCAGCACGCCGCTGGGCACGCTCCGGTGCGAGAAGAGCAGCGACAGGCTGCGCACTGGCGGCAGCGCATGCGGCCACTGGACGTCCACCAGTGGCCTGTTCTCCCTACCGACCATGAAGTGCAGCGTCAGGTGCTGGAGCGCCGGCGGCCACAAGGGGCCGCTCTCTGAATCGGCGTCCCAGGGACCAAACAGCACCAGGGTGAGGGAAGACAGCGCGGCGGCAGGGCGCAGGTCCAATCCCAGCCCCGCCACACCCGCCATCATCACCCGCAGCTCCAGCGCGGTCAGCTGTGGCATGCAGGTCAGCATCTGGAACGGGAAGATGGTGTCACCCACCGCGCTGTTCCACAGGCCCCCCCGCGTGTTGGCGGACAGCGCCAGGCTGCGCACCGCGGGCATGGGGGGCAGCGGGAAGGGCACCGAGAGGCACTCCTCCATGTAAAAGCACCCCACGTCCAAGGAGCGCCGCTGCCTGAACATGAGGCGCAGGCTGGTGAGCGCCGCGAGGGTGCTGAGGTGGGCGGTCACGGGCGCCATGCTGGCGTACACCTGCGCCCTGTCCCTGACAAGCTCCACGCCGGATGCAGCTGATAGTGACCGCACAGTCAGGTGCAGCTCCTCCAGGCCACGCAGCTGGCAGATGGGGGCCAGGACCGACTCAAAGTACTCCAGCGGGGGCGGTTGCAGGTGTAAATTACCATGGAAGGTTTCTCCCACCACCAGGTGCAGGGAGCGCAGGTTGTTGGGGCTCAGTGCCGCCACCAGCGCAGCGCAGGTAGCAGCGCTTATGACCTGAGACAGATCCAGCTTCCTTGTGTGGGACATGTAGACAGGGTTGGTCAGCGCACGCGGCTGGACCAACCCTCCTGTGTGTGTGCGACATGCGTCGTCTACATGCTCCCACAGCACGCCGCCGTTCAGCACTCCCCGCCAGCGCTGGCACACGGCGGTGCCAAGCGCCAGCTCAGCAAAAGGGATGCACTGCAGCACCTGCGGCAGCACCAGGCGTGGTGGCGTCAACACATGCCATGTTGATGGTCCTGTTTGTTGAAGCACTAAACCACGGCAATAGGATCTGCAAGACAGAAGTGGAGTGCAGGGGAAAGTATCAATGAGTTGGAGCCAAAGTGCAAGTGCATGAAGGGGCACGCCAGTCTTGGAACGCAGCAGTCAAGGTATTGTAGTCCAACCCTAAGGTAGGGTTTTTGAGGGCACACGATGTGGGACACGCAGGCCAACTAGACCACCCCTGTGCCATCTGGGAGGCGTTCACGCGACATGTGCAGTGGGTGTCGCAAGCTCGTGTCAAGGGCAGCAGGAAGCCATTGGCTCCAAGTATAGGGTTTTGAGGGTAGCGGGTGGGCACATAGGCCAACCAGAACACACCTGCGCCAGGACTTCATCAGGCAGGTCGTCTATATGAGACACTGGTGGTGCTGCTGCCTGCATACCCTCGTCAGGCAGGCTGTTGATGGGAAACGCCGGTGCTGCGTCAGGAATTGCTGGCGCCATTTCATCCTCCTTGGGCAGGTTACTGATGGGAAACGCCGGTGCTGCGCCAGCTGCTGCTGCCTGCATTGCCTGCTCCATAGGCAGGCCATCGATGGGAAACGCCGGTGGCGCGTCAGGTGCGGGAAGCACCCTCTGCATTTTTCTCATAGGTGAGGTTGGCGCCTCCTCCCCCTCAGTGCAGGCACAGCAACTACTCATTGTCACTCCCATAGGCAGCATGTGCTGCTGCTGGTGCAAAGGCAGGGTCTTGAAATTGGCCCCTGCACACAGTGTTCAGCGCAGTAGTTAGCTGCTGTAGGTAATCCTCAACCTGTGTGCTGTTACCATGCGGTGTGGCAGGAGCACAGCAAGTCCTCACAGTGTGTCCACTCCAAAGGCATTTGCGGATTACTCTATTGCTGGAAGGGTGTGCTGATACTTTTCCCTGTATATAGAAGGTGCAAGATGCAGTTGCTTGCCTCCCTAAGGGGTGGGTCAAGCCCTGAGCAATCGTGCATCTTGGTAAGCTTATGGCATGGTTCTGGTGGCCCAACGCAAGCCCAGCTCAACAAATAGAGAGGTGAGCCAGATGCAGAGACAAATGGCTTCTGGTACGCGTTGGTTTTATTCACAGGGAACGTTGGGAGACAAGATGTGACCGGCACCCACCCAGAGCAACGACGATGTGCATGCACTGGGAGGCCAACTGTTCAACAGCATGCTTACCGTAACGGCGTTGATGAGGCTCGGGCTCGTGTAGGTGAAAGCTGATATATGGGAGGCGCTACTGTGCAAACGAGCTGCAAGTGGGAGTACAGGGGTTGAGGGTAAGGTACTTCCTTCAGGAGGAACGTTGGTTACGAGCAGGAGATTATTGACAACCAACTGGAAGAACGCGTGCCACCATTAAGGATAAACGTACAATGAACGCTCACAACTGGACCCTGCCAAACGATAGACACAAGTAGGCTCGTCGTATAGGCGCTGGTCGCCAAGGCATTGGTACCTGGTCATGTACTGGGCGTACTATATATCAAAACTCCACTTGGCACAAAGCGCTGGCAAGTTAAGCGTGGGCGCGGCCTTGATAGGTACTAAAATCGCTGCAACTTGCAGTGCAAGAATACAGATATTATATGGGTCCGCCCGCATGACGTTTTGACTATCGTCGCATGGTGCTCTCGTGCCTGCCAAGTCTGTTCTGGACTTTCAGGAAATAGCACACGTTGTAGCCCAAGTCGTTCTACATATGTAGTCGAGAACTTGAAACGTGAGGTCCCACCCTTCCCTTCACGGAAGCAGCACGCACTCATTCGTTACTTCACCGGTGCATGCAGTACATCTGTCGGGGACTGTGATCACCTGCTTTCAACGGCTACCCACGGCTTCTAGCTGAGTTCAGGCTGAGTTGTGCTGCCAAGAGTCCCTGACAAAGTCTTGAAGTAAGTACTTGCGATGAACTATTCATGTGGGAGTGCAGGCATGCCAAGTTAGTGGCATGCCTAGTGCCGCTGGTGGGCAAGTGGCCATACTGTGTGTGCTGTTGAGTCCAACATATGTGCATGCAGCGCAGTTAGCTCAAAATCAGTGTTTGTATGTTTATAGCAAAAGCATGCTGGATGAATAACCAGAAGTAATTGAAAGCACAACATAGCCAGATGACAGCATAGTTGCCAGTTTCCCTTACTCGTGCATCGTCTGTTTAGGGCAAACCAGGGTGGCCTACCAACCAACGATTCCCATCAACAGCCTGCCTAACGTCGTTCTGGCACAGGTGAGTGCGCTTCAGTTGTCCGTTTGCCCAGTCAGTGCACCTGTTGCCCCTCAAAACCCTGCACTGGGGTTGGGCCAATTTTCCTGCAAAACAATCACATGGGTGCTGCTGCAGGTGCTCCTGGCCCCTCCTCTCATAGAGCGCACGTGGGCTAGCTACGTGTACAGACACTGGCACCCGCTGTGATAGGGCTGGATGTGGCAGCGAATCCATCTTCCTGCAAGGACTAGTGAGGGAACTAGGGCCTTTGAGGCTTTGGTGAAGAGCCCCTCCCTCCTGTCCACCACTGAGGAGCTCCATATGCGACCGCATGATGTGAGCGCTAACACTTGCGCCCAACTGGTGGCAGCAATGAACCCAGACCTTGTGCGCTCCTTGCAGTTGACGGTGCGCGAGGCTGATACGGTTGGCGGGAAAATACCCCTGGTCATCCACCCGCCGGAGTACTTTGCATCGGTCCTGGCCCCCATCTGCCAGCTGCGTGGTCTGGAGGAGCTGTCGCTGGCCGTGTGGGCGGACTCAGCCACACCTGCTGTGGATGTTGCCACTGATGAGGCGCAGGTGCACGCCAGCATGGCGCCCGTGACCGCCCACCTCAGCAGCCTCACAGCGCTCACCAGCCTGCGCCTGGAGTTCATGCATCCGTTCAAGGGTTTCCATAAGCAAGGCAGCAACGTGCCCTTCCTGCTGCCCCTTATGACCTCCATCCACAGCCTAGTACTGACTGTGGACAAGCAGAAGAGCATTGTTGGCGGCCTCACCAGCTTTAGTCTTCAGTTGTTGAGCAGCCTGCCACAGCTGCGCGCGCTGGAGCTGACGGTGAAGTCGGTGTGGGTGGAGTTTGACCTGCGTCCGCTCACCTTCCTGTCTTCCCTCACCCTCACACTCGCTGCGGCGAGCCTCACAGTGCCTGAGGATGGCCGCTGGTGGCCGGCCACGCTCCAGCACCTGACGCTGTTTTGGCGTGACTCCCACCTGAGGCAGCGCGACGGGTCATCACCAGGGGCACAGGTTCAGGCTAACCTACCACCTGATGAGGACATGTGGCACCGGTTCTTGCCGCCGGTGCACAGTCTGGTGCTGCGGTACGGTGACTGGAGTGACGATACCTACGCACTGCTGCAGCACATGCGCCCCTGTGTGCAGCATTTGACCATGGGCCTGCGTACCAAGGATGAGGCCAAGCTGCCCTCCATGCCCCACCTGGCCAGGTTGACGTGCTGGGACATTGATGACGAGGTGCCAATTACTGGAGTGCCCACGCCGTGGTCCCTGGAGCTCGAAGCACCCATCAACCCACAGCTGCGGCTGGAGGGATGTCATGCTGGGCATCAGCTGTGGGTGGCGGGGCAGGGGTGGACGATAGTGGTGGATGAGGAGGGGGTGAAGCAGGAAGTGGAACGCCAATGGGGGCCTGAGAAGGCGATGGAATGCCAGGGGGGGGCGGGAGGGGGCTTTACCCTACAGGATACTGTGATCGGGGGTGGTCCGGAGCAGCTGGCGGCGCTGCGGTGGGTGGTGGGCCAATACACGACCTGATGCTGGCGGTCACACTGGCGGTTAGGCACAATCACTGGTTTCAGTGGGCTCCCCTTTCATTTTTTTGGGTTGCTTTGTGTTTCCCCAGTCCGACTTCACACTGGTCAGAGGGTAAAGGCAGAGTGCAACCCAGAATTGTTTGGGCAAGGTGGAAGGCGTAGACAATTCTACCGCCAGTCGAGCAAATTCACCTACGGATCTGTTGTCGTGACGTTGATCAATCATGTTTTCTGTCTTGTTGTTGGTTTTTCTTTCGATGTTCCTGAAAATGGTTATTTATGCAAAATATTATGGGGACTCCCAGTCTGCCCTGTCAGTTGATTAGTGAATATTGTTGATGTCAGGGCCAGCATCTCAATCATCTCTCCCACATGCTGCAGCAGCCATATTGGCTGATTGGAAAAGCAACAGTTCAGAGATAATATCTTTTATTGAGTACTGCACATGCATGTAAAAGGATGCGGGGGCATTTTATTCACTTGGTGTCACCGCGTTGATTGAGCGGTGCAGAATGGAACAGTTCCTGCTGGGCCCACTCGGTGCCATAGTACGGTGACATTACAAGACCCACTGAGCTTCTTGAGGTGGTCCGCCCAGGGACGGTGTATCACACTGCAGCAGTGGGGTGGGATTTTAATCATATATATAGCCGCACGGTGACATGTACACATGTCTAAAGAATGCACTTTTTGCCGATTCAAAGTGGTATGCCACACTGGCCACCACATTAGATTTAAACCATGGCGTTGGTGCACAGTGCAGCTCATTCAATTGACGTTTACCATTACTAATATGCGATTGACTGTAATTCTGGATGAACTTAACGAATGACCCATGACGTTGCCAGCCTGCCTGGCAGGATCAACAATATTGGTGGGACCTTCAAGGCCCACTGCCCTGTTTAGTGGCGGAACCACATTTTAGGAGACTTCTGTACCATAAATTATGGGACACTGGGTCCAGGTACCCATTTTGACCGCACCATTTTCGATTTTGTGCAAAATTCCCTCAAATTTCCACATGGAGCAGACACCAGGGACCTAGGCTAGGGCTGTTAAAATACTCTTCAAATTGTATCCAACGTTCGAAACGGCGTTTCCAATGGTGAAAAGTGACTTGAAGTGAACTCAAGACTGAGTGTCAGTGTCTGACTCAGTGGATACAAGTTTTGAGCATGCATGCATGTGCCTAGCAAGCAACACAGTGTGACACAGTCCAGGGGCCCTCCGAGGGCTTCCAAAGCTCTCAGAGGTTGTGCTGCCAATCTAGTCACAGAAGGAATCTTTACGAGCATAAGCCGTACTGTATGGGTCAGGACAAACCTTGGTGCGCACTGTTAGTATTGGTTATCTGACACTCCTGAAGTAGCAACTTGCAGGGTAACCCGTACGTTGGGCCCAACGGTGTATTACGTATTAGACACAGTTTGGACTCCAGTATCGGTTGCCATAGGCCACTTATGACACAGCGGAGTGGAGTGTTAGAAAATATCTTGTTCTCTGGACCCCTACCTACTTGTGCTTCATTCTAGAGCCTCTCAATGCCCATAACAGTTGCCAACGGTTACGAACCGGGGCCACAACCCTTGTGCAAGCTCTACAGCACTTTTGAAGTCAATGCCCACCATGGTTCGTGATCTGGCTGATACCTGTCACCGCCGGGCTTCACACTTTTGTAGCATTCTGTGGTTCTCACAGGCTTGTACCATGTGACTGACACTGCACATTGACAGCAGCTGATTTCACTGAGCTCTGCGTTGGCTGTGCACTGTGACAGGATTGCCTCAAGACCATTGGCTTCACCAGCACCAGCACATGCCATGGAGCCTCCAAGGAGGATGACACGCAGCATGACTCGCAGAGATGCTTGCACTGGGGTGGAGAGGCGGCCAGCACGCGACAACTCCCAAATCAACAGCCTGCCTGATGGCGTCCTGGCACAGGTGCGGTCTGATGCGCATGGTGCATGCATGCCCACCTGGCTATCACCACGTGATTCACACATTGATGAATTCTTGCGTGCCATTGATAACAGCAGAGACATGATTGTTACCCCAACACACTGGCCAACTGGAGCAGTCCGATTGGCCTGTATGCCAATCAACTGCCCCCAATAAAAACCCTACCTTAGGGTAACCATTAGCTTAACCACCAGGGTCAACAACCAGAACACATGAAATGGGGGCCCAACAGTATGATCTGGTTCCTTTCACCTTAGGGTTGGAGTGTACTCATATTGCTGCATTTGGTAAGAGCATTGCGGTGCATGGACCATAGCTCAGTTGCAACTGGCTGATAGAGTCATGGCTGGTCTTGTCCCCAATACTGAAATCCCCCTTAGCACACCCTGTCCCCGTGGTCTGCTGGAGCAACGAGGGACAATACAAGCATTACATGATAAAAACACCACATCGGTTGCTGCCACAGGTGCTGCTGAGCCTTACTTTCACGGAGCGTGCGGGTGCCACCATAGTGTGCAACCGCTGGCACAACCTGCTGAACCGCCAGGGCGTGCTGTGGGAGCGAGTAGATGTTCCTGTATCTGGCGTGGTAAGGAGGCCTCGTCTGGATGTGGTGAGCAGCCCCCTCCATCTATCGCACACCAGGGAGCTTGATATGCAATACTATGATGTGAGTGCTTACGCCTGCGCTGGGCTGGTGGCGGCGCTGAACCCCGCCCTTGTGCGCTCCTTGCGCTTGAAGGTGCATGGGGCGTATGCGCCTCCAGGTGGTGAGCGTGCACCTGTGAACAAACGCCCTTTGGAGTACTTCACATTCGTCCTTGCCTCCATCTGCCAGCTGCGTGGCCTGGAGGAGCTGTCCCTGGCTGTGTGGGCGCAGTCAGCCAGACCTGTCGTGGATGTCGCCACGGATGAGGCGCAGGTGCACGTCAACATGGCGCACGTGACCTCCCACCTCAGCCGCCTCACAGCGCTCACCAGCCTGCGCCTGGACTTCATGCTGCGCGGCAATCTTTACTCAGGGCGTGGTGTCACCACATCGTTCCCAATGCCCTTCATGACGTCTGTGCGTAGGCTGGCACTAGTTTTGGCATTGGAGAGGACTTATCGCAGCCCCACCAGCCTGCCGCTTTATTTGCTGAGCAGCCTGCCGCAGCTGTGTGCTCTGGAGCTGAGGGCGGAATTCATGTGGCTGGTGTTTGACCTACGCCCAGCCACCTTTCTATCTTCCCTCACCCTCACGCTATTTTTGTCAAGCCTCACATTGCCTGAAGATGGTCCCTGGTGGCCTGCTTCACTCCAGCACTTGGAGTTGCATTGGCATGGCTCCTATCTGAGGGAGCGTGGTGGAACATTGGCAACGCTCCTGGCTCCCCCACCCAATGAAGACAGATGGCCTCGTTTCCTTCCGCCAATGCACAGCCTGTCGTTGATGTACCAGGGGTCTGATACTTACAGCTTGCTGCAGCACGTGCCCGCATCTGTGCAGCATTTGACCATGGGCCTGCATGACAGTTACATCGCCAAGCTGCCTGCCATGCAAAACCTTGCCAGCTTGACGTGCTGGGACAGCGATGGCAAAGTGCCGCATTATGGAGAGCCCAAGCCGTGGTCCCTGGAGCTCACAGCGCCCATCAACCCGCATCTGCGCCTGGAGGGATGGTGTGCTGGGAACCAACTGTGGGTGCCAGGGCAGGGGTGGACGATAGTGGCGGACGAGACGGGGGTGAAGCAGGTGGTGGAGCAGCACTGGGAGCCTGGGGAGGCAATGCAACGCCAGGTGGGTGCTGCAGGGGGCGTCGCCTTGCCGGACACTGTCATGGGGGGTGATCTTGAGCAACTGGCAGCGCTGAGGTGGGTGGTGGGGCAATACAAGCTCGCTGATGCTGGCGGTTACATTGGTGGTTAGAGGCAATCAATGGTGAAATTGGACTCCACCGTACTTTGGTTTGCTTGGTTGCTCCACTTTGACTTTTGTTTCCTTATGGTATCCCACTTTGCCTTTGCTCCTGGCCAGCTGAACGGTACATGACATGACTTTATAGAAGAGCACAGTCATGTTTCAGAATTGTGCAATATTGTGCTTTGCTGCGATTTTATAAGGCATTTTTTTTTCTGGTATGGCACCATGCAGTCAATTATCTGGGTAGCGACTCTCACAGCTGGTATGGCTGCACATGTGCAGTTAGATATTGCAGTCACAGTTACAAAGGACAGTTACCATGCTGCACATGGAGCCGGCATACGCATAATGCTTGTCAACTTCGGCGTAGGGCGTAAGGTCAGCAAGGTGGTTTGCTGCTCTGAGGTGGGACTCCCATTTGAGCATTGCTGTCAGTGACACGTAGAATGCACACCATTTTGCTGAAATTGTCACACTGGCAGTGTGCTGCTTGATGGCCACAACACCAACCATTGCTGTGCAGCCAGCCACCATGGACATCATGATGTCACACACTGGTTTGCAACGGTGAGTCAGACTCCACATGTGCATTTTCCACCAATCAGCAATGATAGGATCAACCATTCTGGTTACGGTAACTTCATAATGTCCTTCAAGGGGTCATTCAAGATCTTCCAGCCAAGGTCAGGCTGCTGGGCCAGATTGGAAGGGTACAATTTGAAACAAAATATCGGACACTGCAGTCGTGACAGCAAAATGTCCTTGCATTTTCAAATAGTGTGGGCAGCAGACTGGAGATTCTTCGCACAGGTGTGACGGCGCTGCCCAGTGGGCGCCTTTTGAAAAGTAACTTGACGAGTTGGGTATATCAAATATTGGCATGCCCGGCAACCTTGCCAATGGGTACACACTGTGCCACTGTGTAATGGCCTCCTCCTCTCCCCTCAGGGCTTGAAGCAGAAGCTCTTGAGCCAACTGAGTTGGTGCTGCGCAGGCCAGTACTGCCATAAGCCTTGTGTATCAAGACACTGTCAGTGTAAATATATTTAGTTTCTCTCGAAGTAGCAACCTATTCCCTGTGTGTGTTGGGCCCAACAGTATCAGTTGGGACCTCCGAGCTTGGCAACCTGGAACAGTGTCGACTTCAAGTCTGCAGCATGCTGAACCACTGAACCACTCATTACAGCACAGAAAGAACCCAATTTGGGTTGCTACTGGATCTACTTTGCTCCCCACCTAGTGGAATGCTCAAAGGTGCCAACGTTGCTACACACTGAACCACTAGCACTTGCCAAGGGCCATTTATAATACAGCAGTGGAGTGGAGTTGTAGAAACATACTTCCTGTTCTCTGTGCCTCATGCAAGAGCCTGTCAGTGCCCACATATCACTGAGTTGGTTACCATACCCCTTGTGAAGCTCTCATGACAATGGCAAGAGACACCCACCCTGGTGCATCACGTGGCTGTTAGTAATACCTGTCCCAGCGGGGCTTCAAACTTTTCTAGCACTCTGCAGTCATTACAGGCTTGAATATTGTGACTGAAACTGCATAATGGTGCCAGTATCTGCCTTCCACTGCCAAGCATCCGATGTGTCAGTTTCCACCACTGACTTCTGCCTTGGCTGCTGTGCACTGTGACAGGATAGCCCTGAGCTGCCCCGAGACCCCTGCCTTGCACCAGCAGCAGCGCATGCCATGGCGCCTCCAAGGAGAGTGACACGCAGTATGACACGCAGTGATGCTTGCACTGTGGTGGAGGAGAGGCAGCCGGTACATGAAAACTCCCAAATCAACAGCCTGCCTGATGGCGTCCTGTCACAGGTGCGATCTGACGCAAATGATGCATGCATGCACACTTAGTTAGGCACCAATGACATGTGGTTCATGCACTGCATGAATGGAAGCTTCGGGTTTGTAGGCCATGATATCAGCTAAGGCGTGATATTGGCATCATACACTGGCCAACCGGATCCAGCCAATTGACCTGTATGCCCCACCACTTGATCCTCCAAAACCCTACCTTGGGGTTGGAGCGCTCAACAAAACATGAAAAGTGGGGCCGTTTACTCTAGTACCGTATGATTAAACAGCAGAGATTCCGCGTTATGATCTGTTAGTAATACATCCCCTAATTTGGGGTCAGAGCATACCCTGGCTGCTGCAATTGACAATAGCAATGCCGTTCATTTGCTTTTACCACTGTGACAGATTATTTGCTTATCCTGTGCCAACACGGCATTTATACCTTGCATACTCCATCGAGTTTGTTGCAGCAACAAAATGTGAACCAATTTCAAAAATGGCACATGATGCCAACACCACGCTGCAGGTGCTGCTTTGCCTTCCCTTCGCTGATCGCGTGTGGGCTACTACCGTGTGCCGACGCTGGCACATCCTGCTGAATTGCCAGGGAGTGCTGTGGGAGCGGGTAGACATCCCTAAAGAGGCTAGCGTGGCAAGGAAGGCTCCCCCGGGAATTCCTGAGCAGCCTCCACCGCCTCTCCTGTACCAGGGAGCTTGATATGAGGCATTCCAATGTGAGCGCTGACACATGCGCTGCCCTGGTGGCGGCACTGAACCCCGCCATTTTGCGCTCCTTGCGCTTGGTGGTGTACGATTGGGGGGTAAGAGGGGAAGCCTTGAACAACCGGCCGCTGGAGTACTTTGCATTCGTCCTTGGCCCCATCTGCCAGCTGCGTGGCCTGGAGGAGCTGTCACTGGTTGTGTGTGCTGCCTACCCAAGACCTACTTCATATTACGTGAATGTGGACAAGGATGCGGCGGTGGCGTATGCCAGCATGGCGCCCATGACCTCCCACCTCAGCCGCCTCACAGCGCTCACCAGCCTGCGCCTGGACTTCATGCAGGGGTGCACTCCAGATCCAGGTCACTGCCCCAGGACCATACCTTTCCCACTGCCCCACATGACTACCGTGCGTAGCCTGGCACTAGATTTGAACTTTTATGCCAGCCGTGACACTGACAGTGACAGCATGTCGCTTCGGTTGCTGAGCAGCTTGCCACAGCTGTGTGCCCTGGAGCTGAAGGTTGGCACGTGCCTGGCGCTCGACCTGCGCCCAGCCACCTCTCTGTCTTCCCTCACCCTCACACTACATTCGGAGTGCCTATACGTGCCTGCGGATGGACACTGGTGGCCTGCTTCGCTACAGCACCTGGCACTGCCCAATGGTGGCTGCAGGAAGATTGTGGTTGATGGTCATCCTGCTGATGAGGACAAGTGGTCTCGGATCCTGCCACCAGTGCACAGCCTGTTGCTGGGGTATTGCCTCCATGAAACCCCCAGCCTGCTGCAGCATATGCCCCCCTCCGTGCTGCATCTGACCATGGGTCTGTATGGAAAGGCGGACGCAAAGCTGCCTCCCATGCCCAACCTTGCCAGCTTTACGTGCTGGGATAGCGATGGCAAAAGGCCACTGTATGGAGATCCCACGCCATGGTGCCTGGAGCTCGCGGCACCCATCAACCCGCACATGCGTCTGGAGGGGTGGCATGCTGGAAATCAACTGCGGGTGAAGGGGCAGGGGTGGACAATAGTGGCGGATGAAACGGGGGTGCAGCAGGTAGTGGAGCAGCGCTGGGAACCTGGAGAGGCACTGCACCGCCAGGTGGGGGGTGCGGGGGGCGTGGCCCTGGCGGACACTGGGTTGGGGATGAGTGCAGAGCGGCTGGCGGCACTGCACTGGGTGGTGGGCCAATACAGGCTCCCTGCTGCAGACGGTCACTCGTGTGATTAGTAAGGATATGGGCTCCCTGTCATGATGATGGCACTACGTGCTCTTGATGCAGACTGTCATTTAGGTGATTTAGAGAGGGCACTTGTTTGGTTCATTATCTGCCTGGGACTGTCATGATGATCAGACCCATCAATTGCTTGCCAAGGGACTCCCGTTCACGTATCAAGGCTAGTCGTTTGTTTGCATGGGACCCTTCTCATCATTATCCTGCAGGAATTATTGTCTTGTTCATGAAACTTTTTCTCATGAAGCAGCATGATGGCGTGGCAGGGGAGCATTTGACCCCGGGTCATCGTATGCGCCTCAATCTGCTCGGGCGCATCATGAACACTGATGATTGTGAAATGCGTAATACGCTTCCTGCATTACCTAGTGTTCCACAGTATTCTACGGCATGAAGTATCTACATTCTATGATCGAATGGCACTACGTAGTTCCCTTTGGGTAGGGATTCACATGCTCTGTAAGGCGCCATAACAGTATCCAAAATAAAAAAATAAATAGCTACGCAGCCTGTCCTTGAACAAGCGCGTTGGTTAAGGAAGAGAAATTAGCAGAGAGAAGGGCAATGCTCTCCTGTCTACTATGTCCTCTACCATAAAAACAGTATCCATCTATCAGCATAGTATCAATGCGGGGGCAAAATATTTTTGTCATTGTAACCCATGGACTGGGTGTCGCATGAGCATGAATGAACAGATTGGCAGATATTTGACACCCTAGCTTGTACAGTGATTATTTAGCAGGGCTTTGTTGGCTGCTAACCCGGAGGCAGGGGTTAACTCTCATGCATATAGCATGCACATTATTTTGCTGAAAATAGGTGCTGCATCAGGGTCACAACATCAACCAGCGCCATACACATGCAATAGTATCGTTGCTGTGCAGACCAACCACAGTGTAACTGCAACTTACACATGGGGCCATTGGCCTTCAATTGGCACAGTATGCCAAGCAGAGTGACTCTTACTGTCACCATCAATGGCGATATGCATATGGTCTCAAAACGGTGGCAGATTATGGAACAGCATTTGGGAAAATATTGGACACGGAAATGCCGGAATTTCCAACTTATGTGCCCCTAAATGACTCCCCCCACCAAATTGCCCCTAGACGAGCCCAGCATCCCATTGTTTCAAATGCTCTGCAGAAAGGGGTTATGACGGCCCACTTGACTCAGTGGAATCCACTGTGGATCAAAATATGGCATGCCCATGGATACAACACACTGTGACATACTCCTCCGACCTCAACTTGATGCTGCACTGTCAATGACACTGACTCGTAGCAGTCTCACTCTCAGCCTCTTGACGTGTATAAGCCGTATCATACGTATATGGTAGTAACTTTGGTTGTCTCCCGAGGGGTCAATTATCAAGTTGTGAACTCAATATCCTCTCGAGCTAAAACAGTGTCGACTCAAAAGTCTGCTCAACCACTGAACTTGCGGCACAGCCTGTTTGAAACAGCCCAAGTGCCCTAAGGCTTGCTACCATAATATCTACTTCCCTCCCACCAGTGGAATCCTCGCACCTGTCAGGCCTGTGCCTGTCAGGCCGGTGCCACGTTGCTTGCTAAGGTAAGGTTACCTACCGAGTAACTATTGGCACTTGCCAAGGTCTCTCCATGACAACACTGCACACAGCTGAGTGCAGTGGTAGAAAGCATACTTCTTGTTCTTTAACTCCCTACTTATTGGTTTCTCATGCGAGAGCCTCTCAGTGCCCACACACCATTTGGATACCAGAACCCTTTCAAGAGAGCACTTGACAATGCCCACCGTGGTGTTTCATCTGGCTGGTACTTGTCAGAGCAGGGCTTGACACTTTTCTAGCAGTCTGTAGTTCACACAGGCTTGATTTTTGTCACTGACTGACACTGCACATTGGCAGCATCTGTTTCCACTGACTTCTGTGCTAATTGTGCACTGTGACAGGATTGCATCCGATTCGAGACACCTTGCACCAGCAGCAGCACATGCCATGGAGCCTCCAAGGAGGGTGACACGCAGCATGGCACGCAGAGATGATTGCACTGAGGAGGAGGAGAGGAAGCCAGCACGTGCACATGACAACTCCCAGATCAACAGCCTGCCCGATGGCGTCCTGGCACAGGTGCGGTCTGATGCGCATGATGCATGCATGCACACCTAGCTATGCATTTAAAGAATTCATGCACTGATGGATTCCTGCATGCCAGCAAAGGGTTGCCCCAACACCCACTGGGCAATCGGATCAATCCCATTGGCCTGCATGCCCCAGCAACTGACCCTCAAAACCCTAACATGGGCTTGGAGGGCTCAACCAGAGTCTGGCAGCCGTACAAATACATGGACGGGGCGGGCATCTACAGTGGGAGCCACGTAATCGAGTAAGGTTTTAATGGGCGAAAATGGGGGTGGCACTTCAATGCCCAGGATGTT
>JAULBX010029024.1:0-24583 GCA_032358255.1 Heterotrichella gracilis
GCCGCATGTGCAAGACTGACTGCTAATCTGGCTATTTTGCTGGAATGCATGTAACTAACTAACTAACTAACTAACATGAGGGTGGTCACGTTGTTTCCTCAGAAGCGGTGCATTGTGATAATCACCATGATGTTAACCTCTACAGATGGGAGGAACTTAAGATTTGGTTTAGGGTACAGAAGGGTGGCCATGTGCTTTTCTAAGAAGCAGCGCTTAGGGTACCCGAGAGTGGGTTTAGGGTTTTGGGCTTACATTTTCAGCACCCCATGCCACTGCCCAACCACCCCACCAAAAAAGCATCATAAGATTTTCACAATGCCGATGCTCACACCCTGGCTATCATGCTCCCATTGCGGCCGACACTCACTTGAGGAGCTGCGCTGGTAGTAGAGGTGGTTGAGGATGACGTGCTGGGGGCGCGGAAGCGATGCGATTGCGTCCATGGCTGGCGGCACGTTCAGCAGCGTGAGATTGAGGTGGGGGGGCATGGAGGGGGGCTCCTTGGCGTAGTCCTCGTTGGCGGGGGAGGGGTTGGAGTAGCTGCAGGAGGAAAGGGGGGGGAAGTGTCATAATAGGGTGAAATGAAGTCTTGCGCTTGTGTTTCATGCATTTTCCCTTGCCTGGCCCACCGGCTGTTGGTGACGATGCACCTCATTGGGGCACGCATTCTTCTGTAACTGTAACCAGCAGGGCGGTCAACCACCCATGCTCACTCGCTGTGGATGATGGTGGGGGTATGGTGCGTGTGGGGTCAGCACCCCGATCCTTACCTGGCTGTGGGTGAGGGTGGTGGGTCAAAGCCTGGCTGGCTATGTTCTCCAGCACATACGCACATACTACAGGCAAGCTAACATGCAAACAAGCCGGATACCTCATGCCGCTTAGGGCATGCCCCTGTTGCAAAAACCCTCCCACTGTGCTGCAGTGGTTTGGTTGCATCTGTGGCCACTTCAGCCCGATCCTTACCTGGCTGTGGGTGAGGGTGGCGGGTCAAAGCTGGCCAGGCTGTCCAAGTTCTCGGGCACATACTCCTGCACCTCCACCATGTTGTTGATGTTGTTGGCCTCGTCGTACATGGCGGGCTGGTCGGGGGCATAGTGCCACTCGCCATCCACGATGAACTTGTACTGCGCGGGACAAGGTGGGGGGGTGCGGTCAGGAGAGGGTGGGAGGATGTGGTCTGGGAGGGGGGTCGCCAATGCTGAGTTGTGGGTGCACTGGTGCGGTGCAATGGTTGGTACAGGTGGGCGAATGGGCGGGTCTGTCACGCTGCATGGGCGTGGGATTCAAGCACCGGGGCGCATGGCGGGTGGTAATACATGCTGATTGGTATGGTGTCTTTCTCGTCATTGGTATGCCCGCTTCAGAACAGTTGTGTGTAAGCCCATTCCGCATATCTTGACAGGGCGCATGACCCACGCCTGTTGGCCAGTTAGTGGCGACATGCCCCTAGCTGCCACCTACTACCAGCGTCCATGCCATTTCTGTTGGGCATTCCCGACAGCGCGCTGAAGGCTGCCTACTGTAAGCCCATTAGAATTCCCTTTCGTCACCTCCCGCATTCGTTGCTCAGGCTGCGGGGCCATACCTGGTACACCCCCGGCGGTAGCAGCCTGACGATAGTGAAGTCCTTGCCTGAGCGCTGCATTATTTGCCTGGTCTTCCAGTTGTCCCAGGACCCCTCCACCTCCACGTGGTTGCCGCCATGTTTCCCTGGGGTCAGAAAACGCAGGTGGTTTAGGTGAATTGGGTGAAAAGCGGGGTCATGGGATCCTTGGGTTCCGTGAGAAGCGGGTAGTGGGTTGCACCCAGTGAGGAGCATGGGTGCCCTGCCGGGTGAGGTAGCTTTGGGGGTGGTCTGAAAATAATGCAGGTGGGTCTGGTGAGAACGGGCGAACAACCCACAGTGAGGCAGGGGCAAGGTTACTCGGTGAATGCTGCCATGCCATAATCTTTGCAGAGGGTTAGGTGCAATTGTGGGTTGACAGCGGCCAATATAAGAGCCATTGTTGGAGTACTTAAGCCAGGCCACTGATGAGGCCGCAATGAGGGTGGTTTGAGCCGCATGTGTGGGTGAACCAGGCTCCCTTCACTGCCCCAGTACGAAGCACAGGTCTGGTAGGGAGTGCCAGCCTGTGGTGTGTGTGCACGTTACTCACATACGAGCACCGTGGGGACCAGCTTTGGCTGCGCAGGCCAGCCTGACAGCCCGTGGAACTCCTGAGGACCCCTCCCCGAGCCAGGGCCATCTTCGGGCTTGCCAATGGGCTCCATCTGCATCTGCGGGCTGTAGGTCAGGGGCGAGCCAGGGCTGCAGGGCGGGGAGCCGGGAGGGAAGACCTCGTCTATGCTGTGGCCTTCCGAGCTACCACGCTTGGTCTGCACGTTTCCCTGCGGGAAACATCCGGAAGAGGTGGTGTCAGCCTGTGGTTCCCAGTTTCCGGAATAGCGGCCCAAAACGGGAGAGTGGGGAGGGAGGGCGTTGCCACATACCATCAGTGACTCGCCAAGCGTTACACCGCCAGTTTAAACCTCCTCGTGGGGAACAGTATCTGCCCCTAGGCTGCTAGTGTCACCGGGCTTCCATTTGGTGTCGGAGACGATGGTCTGCCTGGGTGGGGTAACATGCATCAGTGTGATAACAAGTTCTGTTGGGCGAAAGCTGCAATGTGGCAGAGTGGCTACCTCACAACAAATACGCCTCCGTTACAAGTGAGTGATTATGCTCTGGCTGTGGCACACTTTGAAGCAAAAGTTGCTTGCTTGGTTGGGAAGGGCTCTGTTTATATCGGGACCTCAAAACTCATAAGCGGTCCCGGTGCAAACAGAGTTTTTTTGGAGCTCGAAAAAGGCGCGCGACCAAAAGACGAGCAGTTTTTAGTCAGGATCCTGCACTTCTGAGAACAATACTATCGCCACTCTGGCCTCCCTTGCAACCACTGTCCAGAGCTGGTTCAATTGTGAAGCAGGGACGTGCAATTAGTGGGCGGTGTCTGGGCTAACAAGAGAACCTATCGCGGTCTGATGGGGTTTCTCCCGGGCCCCGCTGGGGCTCCCCAACCGCAATGACGTTGACGCCGCTCCTCGATCGCCAGCTGTGAACTGTCTGACTACCGTCTACCTTCCACATTTGGAGCTTTCAGGCTCGACACGCAAGGGGGTTGGGTCAAACATGGCTCGCGTCATGGGGGCAGCGAGCATGGTGATAACTCTACTCGTGCTGGCAACAACAGTCACTGGGTTGCAGCTACCGGAGGAGCCAGGGCCGACCTTCACGAGACAACTCCTTGCTGACAAGACCCCGACGTATTCGATGGTCTTCAATAGCAGTAGAGTGGGACAGGTGTGGCACCAATCCAACTGGGGTTTTGGCTTCCATGGCACTGGCAGTACTAGGCCCTCAAACCACGGCTGTGCCTCGTCTTCGCGGGTTATAGAGAGCTTTACAGTTTGATATACCTTTTATTTATATGTATGCGGCTCGACCAGAGGGCAATTGTCAGCATCCAACGACTGAGTTTGCATGCATATATGGATCCGTGCATGCTTCCCGCCTTTTTGCCTAACAGTAGTCAAGCGCTGCGCCCCGTGCCCAGCACACCGCCAATTCCAAAACGTTCCCCCAATGTTCGTCATTTCAGCTGTTGACTAATCACCCTAACACCCACGCTTGCGCCCTCATCTTGAATGTGTGGTTTCAACCCTGATCAAGCCTCCCACCCTACCTCCACCCAGAGGGCGGTCTGCAACACCCCATGCGGGCCCTCCTTGCCCACCCACCTTCCCTCACCATCCACCCCTTGCTGCACCCACCATCCCCCACCCGCCCAGCGCCCCACCACTGCGCCCCACCCCCCATTGTCTCACACTCCTTCACCTACCCACCCCTCCATATCCACACCCCCACCCACCAATGCCCTTGCACGCCGTGGTCAGCGGTTACTTCGAACACCTTGCGCAGGGCTACCTGCACACCTTTGAGCTGGACAAGTCCAACATGGTGCTGACCATCACTGTAGTGGGGGACACAGGAGACGCAGACCTCTTCTGTGACGTGCTGTATACCGACAACACAGTGCCACAGGGGTTCGACAATGTGTTCAACGCGTACTGGAGGACAGGTGCGGGCCCTGCAAACCCTACGTTAAACCCTAAACCCTAGTGTATAGGGGCAGGGCTACCGACAGCGTAACCCTCAAGGGGGGGCTCCGCCCCCCGCGTAACCCTGCACATTGTATGATACCTGCCCCATTCACACGGCGCTATACACACCACCTGGCTCCCCGCACCACCGTGCGACCCTGACGTCGCCCAACCCCCCACCTCTGCAACCCAATAATCTCCAGTCAGTTGGCCCTGCCCTGCAACCCTAAAACCTAAACCCTAGAACCAGTCTCCTGTAACTTGGTCCATGCGCAGCAACAAAATGAAGCTGACCCACAACTCCCCCTCCCCCCATCCGCAGTCCACAGGGTGGGTCAGGACACTGTGGCGCTCACCCCCAAACCTTAACCCTTATTGCTGAACCCTAAAACCTAACCCCCCTCGCCGCAGTCCGCCGGGTGGGTCAGGACACCGTAGTAATCTCCCTAAACCCTAAACCCAAAACCCTAATTCCTTTCACCGCAGTCCATCGGGTGGGTCAGGACACCGTAGTAATCTCCCTAAACCCTGAATGTAAACCCCAACCCCTTTCACCGCAGTCTATCGAATTGGTCAGGACATCGTGGTCATCACCCTAAACCCTAAACATTAACGGTTCAACCCCTCACCCCTAAACCCCAATACCCCTTCGCTGCAGTCCACCGAGTTGGTCAGGACACCGTGGTCATCACCCTTGAGGAGCTGACCAGGGTGGAGCAGGCGGCCAAGAAGAAGGTGTCAAAGGTCCTGTGCAGGGTGAGTGCGCACTGCTGAGTTAAGGATTTTGATGGTAGGGTTTAGGGTCTTACGGTGGAGCAGGCGGCCAAGGAGGAAGTGGTGAAGGTCCTGTGCAGGGTGAGTGCATGTAGGGTGTAGGGATTTGGATGTAGGGTTGTAGGATGCATGGAGTAGGCGGCCAAGAAGATGGTGTCAACGGTCCTGTGCAGGGTGAGTGATGGGTAGAGGGTGGAGGGTGCGTGGGCACAGCTGCGTTTGGTGGAGGGGTCTGCACACCCCACCATGCGCCGCACTTTAAAGAAACCCTGGGTCAGGGTCGCGACATGCCGCCCCCGCCAGCATGGCTTCCCACCACCATCGCACACACACACACAAACAGTGGCGCACACCATTCCCACCCTACACTCCCTCCACACTGTCTGACACCGCAACACCCACCACCAGCACCATGTACCCACCACTCCCACCCCAGGTGTTTGGCTACGCGCTGACTGGCACCACCTACATCATCCGGGCTGATGAGGGCATCCCCATGGGGGTGGCGCTGGTCCCCGAGGAGCAGGCAGCCATGAAGGGGATATACGACAGGTGAGAGAAGGGGTGGGAGGGCGTGGGCGGGGGGGTAAAGGTGGAGTGTATGGGGTGTGGTATGGAGTGGTTGATTAGGCTGCCATGAATGGCACGTACGACAGGTGGCAGAAGATCGGGAATGCACAACATGTTCACTTGGCAGAAATTGCCCCACACTACCACCTTCACACCAAAACCCAGGGGAGGGGAGGGCCTCCGGGGGGGGGGGGGGATAGTGTTCACCCCCGCAGAGATGAAGGGTGTGGGTTTGGAGTGGAGGGCGCAGGGTGTGCTGTTTTTGGCGAGGCACACGGCCCCCATCCTGCAGCACTCCACACTGCACACACCCCTCCCCACATCCCCCGCCTCATACAACCTCAACCTACACATTCACACCCCCGCAGGTGCTGCGCCGGCCCCCTGGATTGCTTCGGCTGGAAGAACCTCACCTCTTAACCCCACCCAGCCATGTGTCAGCCTATCCTGCATACCCTATATGGCCATGGGGACAGGAAAATACCCAGTTCCCGCGCAATTCCCACCACACCACCCACACCACACCCACCCACCCATAGGTGCTGCGCGGGCCCCCTGGACTGCTTCGGATGGAAGAACCTCACCTCAGACCCTGCCCAGCCCTTTGTGGACTTCTGCGCCAGCGAGCTGCGGCAGGACACCTGGGCCACTGACCTGGGCAGCGTGTGCGACAAGGAGGGCCACCTGATCAACCTCAACATGCATGGCCTGTTCCTCAACTGCGCTGTCCCTACGGATCTGCTGGTGAAGTTCCCCTTCCTGCAGCGCCTGGACATGGGGCGCAACCTGCTGACGGTGGGTGGTTGGGGTGATGGGGGGATGGTGGGGGTGGGATGGAGCCGGTGGTGGTGGAGTTAAGGTTTGGAAGGGGAAGGCCATCACACCATCTCAGCATGCTGGGCTGCTCTTCACCTAGTAGTAAGCTGGTGCAGGACTGACGGCAGCTACTTCAATAATTCCTGTTCTACCAACTGGGCCACAACCACAACCACCCCATTGCGACCACCACCACCACCACCACCCACAGGGCAACACCAACACCACAGTTCACCCCAACCATCACCCGTTCCAACCACTCCCCACCACCTGCAGGGCGACATCAACACCATCATGGACGCGTTCGACGCCCTCTTGTACCTGGGCCAGCTTGACCTCAGCCACAATTCCATCTCGGGCACCATCACGCCCCAGACGCAGGGCGGTCTGTGCGGCATTGCCATCCGGGACGGGGCTTCTTTGATCAACCTGGAGGAGAACAACATCGCGGGGGTGTTCCCAGACTGCCTGCTGCAGTCTGGGCAGCTGAGCTATGTGCTGATGGGTGCGTGGTGGGGGGTGATGGTGTTGTGGTGGGTGTGATTGATGTTCAAAGGGCGCAAAGTGGGTGTGTTAGTAGGGCATGATGGGTAGGGCATTAAGGACAGCAGCAGCGCGGGGGTGTTTTTAGATCATTGCAGTCCGGGCAGCTGAGCTATGTGCTGATTGGTGGGTGGTGGGGAGGTGATAAGGGTGTGTGCTGGAGGGGTGGGGTGGGCCTGCTATGGTGGGTGGGCCCCGTTCGTGGTGGGTGCCTCGTATATTCCATGCTGTGGGTCAGGTTCCTCCCCTTGATCCCTGCTCACCTCACTCCCCCCTTCTTTCCCCTACAGGCAAGAACAGCCTCCAGGGCACGCTCCCCAATGACATACCTGTCAACAGCAACCTGCAGATCCTGTCGGCGTATGACAACATACTTACAGGTAGGTGGCGGGAATAACCTGGGGTAGGGTGGTGGAAAACCCAAAACACCCTCCTGGATGACATATCTGTACAGGGTGAATGCATCTCCTCGGGGCACACGTACAACTGGAAGTGCATGACATACCTGTACATGGAATCATGCAATCACTATCGGCGCAAGGTAAAAAGCTTGCAATGGGTGGCGGGGATACTCTGGCGGAGGAAATGCTGCTTGCATGCCGCCGCCACCACTAATAGATTACAGTACACTGTACCCCACCCCCATGCGCATACTGCCACCACTCTCCTATCCTCACCCAATCACCCACAGGCACTGTTCCCCCCAGCCTGGTCAATGCCCACGACCTGTGTCACTGGATGTGCTGCCCACATATCCCACCCCTCGCCCCACCAAGGCACACACTCACACAACCCCCTGGCCCCTCCCACACTCACCCACACACACTCAATCCTATCCACCCCTCCCCCACCCTTCAGGCACTGTCCCCGCCACCCTGGTCAACGCCCCGGACCTTCTGTCTCTGGATGTGTCGCGCAACGGGCTCCAGGGCACGCTGCCGCCCACGCTTGGGGATGGAACCACGCGCTTTGAGATTCTCACACTCAACGACAACCACTTGACAGGTGCGGGAGGTTTGGGGTGGGTTATTGGGGGTGCGGGGGGGTGCATGTGAATAAGGGAAACAATTAAAGGTCCCGGCGGCAATCAAAATCCTCCTGACATCCAAAATTCCCGCAACATCTAAAAGGAAATTGCAAGAACCGTCCCAGCAGCTCCATTACCCCTGGGATTGAGCAGCCAGTCCAGCTCACCACCTCCACGCCCTGTATCACCTACCCCTTGAGCGCTGTTTGGCATGGGCAAATTCCTGGTGTGAGAGGGGCCTCTGCTCTGTTGTCTTCCAATTTGACTAAACAGACAATATCTTTTAATGTGATTGAATAGGCAAGCTTGTTACAATACAAAGCACCTCCTACTTTGAGCAAGGGTGGTTCACAATGTGGCATGGTTGAAATTCGCGGTTGATTATTACATTACCTGAACTCCCTCCTCCCCATCCCCCTCCCAGGCGCCATCCCCTCCTCCATCGCGCGCAGCACCACCTTCAAGCAGCTCAACATCGCCAACAACAAGTTCAATGCGCTGCCCCCAGAGTGGAACGACCCGGGGGGCCTCAACCCATTCATGCAGTTCCTCAATCTATCAAACAACGGCTTTAAGGTGGGGTTAAAACAATAAACCCTACACCCTAATGCAGTTCCTTAACCTGTGAAACAACAGGTTCAAGGTGGGGTTAGGGTAAACCCCTGAAACTCAGCAGCAAAACCCTTGGCAAAACCTAGAACTGCTTGTCTCGACATGCTGTTTGGCATGTCGACAGCAGCACATTGGATACACTGCTCCCACAGGGGTGACCGGAAAACGGGCAGCATTTACCCTAAACCCTAAACCATGCTGTTCCTCAAACCCTTACACCCGCCCTCAGGCTGCGTTCCCCGCCAGCTTTGCCTTTGGCGCGCGCCTGAATGCACTGAAAACTGGTTTCAATCCTTGGCACCAACCTCCCCACAACCGCCCTCCCGCACATCCAACACCTGTGCGCACAAAAACAATTACATACATTGCAGACCACCTTCTCCAAACCCTGCCCAAAACCCTGCTTCAAACCCTCCTTCAGGCCGCCTTCCCCGCCAGCTTTGCCTTTGGCCCGCGGCTGTATTGCCTGGACATCGGCTTCAACAAGTTCTTTGGACCCCTGCCCCCCGGGGGGCCAGATGGCGTCGCATTTGAGAAATCCCGGGTGGTCAAGCTGGGGGTGAATGAGCTGACTGGGCCCCTGCCCAAAACCATTGTCAACTCGGCACTGCTGCGCATTGTGAGTGGTCTGGCGGCATGGCACAGTAACTTGCACTGACTTATGTATTGAAAACATTATTACAATAATATTCGTATTAATATGTTGGATATTTTATCAGGGAGAATGCTATATATTCTGTATACATTGTCAACCCAGCGCTGCGCATTGCCAGGGCCTGGCGGCATGAAACCATGGCTGTTGTAGCAAAACAGTCTGGAATTGAATTGTCTCACTGGACCAGATGGGGCTGTCTCTATTCCTATCGTGTCATGTAATTGAAAAACTATTGTGTTCTGAAAATCCTGATTTATAACATTACTGCAACGATTTAATCACTTAATTTAACACCCATCCTTTCCCAGGACGAGCTGATTGATGGTCTGAGCTTTGAGCGCGCCTTTGACGCCTCCTTCAACTCGTTCAGCGGGGCGGTGCCCATGTACCTCACACGCCCATTCCTGGCAATCACCACGCAGCGGGGCATTCAGCTGCAGGTAGGGTTGTAGGGTTTGGGTGGGTTTTAGGGTTAAAGTCGAATTTGGGGTGCCCATGTACCTCACGCGCCCATTCCTGGCAATCACCACGCAGCGGGGCATTCAGCTGCAGGTAGGGTTGTAGTGTTTGGGTGGGGTTTGGGCGGGTTTTAGGTTAAGGTAGAATTTGGGGTGCCCATGTACCTCACGCGCCCATTCCTGGCAATTACCAGGCAGCGGGGCATTTAGCTGCAGGTAGGGTTCAGCTAGGTTTTGGTCGAAGTTTTGAGGTCCCCGCGCCCACGCCATGCAGCGGGGGATTCAGATGCACTTGGGGAGCAAGGGTTGGACGGGGTTTTGGGGTGTGGCGCAGGGTGGGTCTGCACCAAAATAGGCCAATCACACCACTATATTCCCCACCCCCGCAGGGCAACAGCTTTGACTGCCCCCTCAGCCCCACCCTGATCTACACCCCCAGCGTGTCCTGCATCAAGGACGACGACATTCTCCCCAAACCCTAAACCCTAAACCCATCCGCAGGGCAACAGCTTTGACTGCCCCCTCAGCCCCACCCTGATCTACACCCCTCTGTAGACCCTCCCCAAACCCTAAATCAATCCGCAGGGCAACAGCTTTGACTGCCCCTTGAGCCCCACCCTGATCTACACCCCCAGCGTGTCGTGCATCAAGGACGGGAAGCGGTACGTGCTGGGGGGCAACACAGGCAAGATGGTGGACATAAAGAAGGCGGGAAAGAGCTACGCCATCGACATCCCCCAGCCCGCGCCAACCCAGGAGAAGCCAGCGAGTGCGCCTCCGGTGGAGCAGGCGGCGGCAAGGTGGGTGGAATGGGTGGTGTTTGCTGGGGGTGGGAGGAGAGAGGGAAGTGGGGTTTTGGTGTAGGGTGTCGGGGGGCACGCCAGCCTGTGCAGTGCCATAATGTGCGTACACATCCTAGGACGTCCCCATGCGTTGCGCCCACAAGCGCGCGCACATGCCAGCTGCCTCCATGTCATTGTCCCATGTGTGCACCTGATGCCCGTCATTCGCAGTGCCGCCCCCATGCGATGCGATGCCCCCTCATGACCTCTCATGTGTAAACCTATTGCCGGCCCCAAGGGCGCACACCGGCCACCACCACACCATGCGCCCATGCACAGGCTGCACCCCCACACACACACGCCACACCCCACACGCCTGACCACCCCCCACCCCCCACCCCCAACCGCAGCACCCCACCCACCCCCGAGGGCGAGTCCGGATCCAGCGACGGGCTGCACCCCGGGGCCATCGTGGGCATCATTTTTGGATGCATCCTAGCCACGGCACTGGTGTTGGCGCTGCTTGTGTACATCCGGCGCAGTGGGCGGAGCATCACGCTGCCGTTTGCGGGCATGTTCAGCGGGGGGAGGGCGAGCGCGGGGTCGTGGCAGCGGCACAGGTGCGGAACCCTAGGGTAGGGTTTGGAAAGAGTGCACTGGGCGGTAACAATGGATTGGGCTGCATCCTGGCCATGCTGCTGGTTGCGGCGCTGCTTGGGTCCATCTGGCGCAATGGTGGGAAGTATATCGTTGCCCTTCGCGGGCATGTTCAGCGGGGGCAGGGCGAGCGCAGGGTCGTGGCAGCGGCACAGGTGCGGGAACCCTAGGGTAGGGTTTAAGAAGAGTTTAGTTTGGCGGTAGACCTGGGTGGTAACATTGGTTTGGGTTGCATACCTGGCCACGCTGCTGCTGGTGGCGCTAGTCATCTACATGCCGTTCAGTGGAAGGAGCATCGTGCTGCCATTTGCTGGGGCGTTTGGTGGGGACAGGGCGGTTGCGTGGGCGGGAACCCTATAGGAGGGTTTTTGATAATGCGGCGTGAGGTGCTGGAGTGGTGTCCATTTTGGGAGCCCTTAACCCTAAAATTGTAGCATAACAGTCCCAGTCTACCTTGAGCACGTGATCACACCCATGCCCAACCGCGCCTGCACCCTCAACCCTGAAGCAGGTGCGCATGCCTAATTCCAACCACGCCTGCACCCTAAACCCCTAAACCCTAAACCCTAAAGGTGCCCATGCACATGTATCCAACCGCGCCTGCATTGCACCCACCCAGCCCATCCCTCCAACCACGCCCCATCCCCTCACCCCCCTTTCTCCCACCCCCCACTCCAGGGAGGACACTGAGGCTGCACCCCCCACCACCTCCCGCCCCCCACCAGCCCCACCGGTGTCAGCGGCGGCAGTGGCCAGTGAGGTGGCGGGGCCCTCCAGGGCGGGGGTGCGCTCACGCTATGCGGTGGATGAGATGAGCTACTGAGCTGGATGAAGGCGACACCACTGAGCCACAGATGAACATTTGAGCTACAATTACATTTTATAGGAAACCTCAAAGGCTTCTCAGCTGAGGTCCGCCAGGTTTTGACGGCGAAGACCAAACATGTGCCAAGTTGAGCTTCTTTGGTAGAAACGGGCAGCATACAGAGCTTTGTGTTACAGAGGTGGAACTTTTGGTGTTTGCTGAGCACTGTTCCTGTGGTCCTGAGATCCTCGAGGCGGAGGTGATGGGGCACATGCGGGGCGGCTGTCATGAGCAGCAGTTCCAATAAGGCAAGCAGCGAAACATCGGCCCATGTCGTGTCTCGTGTGGAATACCATTTATGAGCTACTGATAGGGCTGGTTGAGGGACTGGCATAGGCAGCTGACACAGGCGGTGGTGGGGCGCATGCGGGGGTTGCAGCATATATATAGCTGGTGATTTGTCATGCATGTGCTCTAGAGATCTTGTCTTGTGCCATGCACAGGAGGGAATTGGGCGGGGTGAATCCCTTTTTATGGCGGAATCCAGATGCCACTTGGCAGAGTGATATTGAGGACATGGCCTTCTGAGCCACATTTGGATGACATTGTCGTGTTGCAGGCGGTTTGGCACACATGGGCTCGGCAAAGCTGTTTTTTTTGTATATAACATGTTGATTTTCCTGTCCACGGTTTTCATTCAGGCCCTGGGCTCCTCAGGATCCTACCAGTGCTGCATCATATACTATTAGTTGCCGCAGCAGCTGTCGCCGGGTGCCTTCTGCTCTGATGATCGAAACTGTAAACGTAACAGCCCTCTTGAGGCGCCCTGAGTCATTATGATAACAATCATTGATCAATGATTGCAGGTCATTGACCTTAGGTGGCATGCCATCGAATCAATCAGATCATCGACAAACTTTGCAGGGTCAATAAATGGGTTTCTCGTGCAAAGTTATACCCCCACTGCTGGCAGCAAGCTTTGCAACGGTTGCCTGACAGGCACAGTGTGAAGGCGAGGCCCAGGGGGCATGTCAAGGCATTCCTTGGCACTGGGAGGGTGGAGCACCAGATCATCGTGGTGGATTTGTGTGCTGGGTAGGATGTGGCACTGTAGACTTCTGTGAATTTGGTGGGGGAGTTTGGCACGTGTTTAGGGTCATTTAGGGTTTTAGGATGTTTGAATCTGGGTCATTTAGGGTAAGTATTTCTGGGACAGCGGCTGTGGAATGTAATCTTCCCTTGTCCTGCAATTAAAGAGTGAGCTCTTCTTTGCGCATTCCCCCACTGGGATTGAGAAGCCATTCTGCCGGGCCCCAGGGATCCCGTAATGGCCCGTGAGAACTGCGGCGGGCTTTCCTCATTCTGTTATTCTGGTGCCCATGGCCTGTCCAGGCCAGACTGAGTGGCATTTCTGACAGATCAGCGGAACGAGTCTAAGTGCACTTGTGTATCCCAGTGAGCAGGAGATTGGCGCCAGCTCTGCGAGGAGCACACTTAGAAAATGAACAACACCGCTCATTTCTGCCCTGCGCTCTATGCCCCTGATTTCTGCCCTTGGCGATGAATGTGATATGATTACTGTAGTGGGCCACTACACTAGGCGCGCCACATCTTATCTGTTGTGTCATTTCATGCAATCATGCATTTGGGATTAGGGTATTCTGTGGGTCTAAGCACACTTTTACAACATAATGATGGGGCGCATTGCTACACGCTTGTTGGCATGAGCTGCTTACAATTACACAAAAGACCCCCAGCTCATGCCGCGTCACTGGCATGAGTTCCTGACAGGATTTGTGATGTGACTGGCAATGTGGCTAACAGAATCTACTGGCAGGGTTGGTGAAGTTGAGTTGATGAGTTCTTCGAAGTGGGTGCCTGGGGATTCTTGAATCACCATTCCTCTGAGGGGATGGCATGCGCCTCCTTGAGTGGCTGGATGATCTGTCACATATTCTTGTGCACATGCCAGCCATGAGCAAGTACCCACTGCAACATGCAGATATAGTACTAAAGTTGAACTGATTCATGTGTGTGCAGCTGCTCTGATGAGTCATGTGGGCACTTGGAAACGCATAAATTTCCAAAGGGTTCCAATTTGCTGCAGCTGAATGTTGCAGCATCAGTGCCACTGCACCTGGTGCAGCATCTGATGAGTCATGTGCCCACTGGGCAGTTGCAAGTGAAATGTCTTTGACATACAAGGGTACAGACAGGGTTGTGCATATGACTGGCATTGTGGCCCACAGGCTTGACACAACACGAGCTATGGCAGGGTTGGTGAAGTGGGGCCTGGAGGCTATCCTGGGGTTGGTATGAGCCATTGGGGGCCATGCGCCTGGTAGAGTGGCTGTATGCTCTGTCTTGAGTAGGGGCCTACTGCCAACAAGCATTGCAAACCCCATTTTCAGCTGAATGCTGCAGCATCAGCGCCACTGCAGATGGTGCAGCATCTGATGAGTCAGGTGGGCAGTTGCAGGTAGACTGATTCAGCTAGCAGTTGATTCCAGTGCACAAAAGTCACTGTCACAGTGACAGACACAGAAGACACATCACCTGGTGGGCACATTTCAAACTTCAATGGATTTGGGCCTTTCCATCTGCTCGTGATCCTACGGGGACTGATTGTACGCCAATTTTTGAAACCGCGCGCCCACAACGAGTTCGCCCAACTGAAAAGTAACGCCAATCGTACAAATTCTGGACCCTTCACAGCGTGATCCTCCAATTCATGGGCCCCGATTGGTCCTGTTCACGTTGGCGTTACAAATCGTTGAGTCAACGTCAGACGGCCTTTTGACACATTCGAGTCGAGCTGCACCTACAAAAGGGGCTCCAACCTCAAGCTCTGTGTCTTTTTTCACGTTCCATGGTAACTGTTGAACGCTGTTGATTGATGCCACTAGTTCCTGGTCTGTATATGAGTCCTGTTACAGCGACAGAGTTCGAGCCCTATACTGTGTTGACAGAAGGGGTCTGTTACGTTGTTACTGTGGTCCAGTACCGGCAGCACAGAGTGCAGATAGGCGTTGGCAACTTGGCCCCTTGGCCCTCAGTTCCTCTTACGGTTCCACAGTATCGCTGTACCAGCCCTGTTACTGCAACAATATACCTGGGGAGGTAGGAACTCATCAACACCTGGTCCAAGTGTTTCCTGAACTCCACCTGTGCAAGATGGCAAGGGTCCTTGCCCCCCTCCTAGCTGCTCTAGTGGCATGCTTCATCGTCCTTGTTTCCTGTGCTGGTGCCACCAACAACATTAGCAGCTCGGCTTTCGAAGTTGCTGCTGCCATAGCTAGCGGCAACACCACGACTATCGATGATGTAGGTGCTGATAGTATCTGATTGGCGATGCATTGGGTCTGTATGCTCCCTGTCCTGGCAAAGCACTCCTCTTTCCTGGCGCGTAATGGTTGTGCTTCATAGCCTGGTTACTGCCTGTCACCCTGTTTTCCATGTCATGGGTACTGCCTCCTGGCACACTGTGTATCATGACATGGGCATTGCAGGACCAGGCACGCAGCACTCTTTGAGCTACATTTGTGAAAACTTTGTGGCACTGTGTTTCATGACATGGGTACTGCCTGGCACACTGTGTTTCTTGATATGGGTATTGCAGGCCATGGTGATCAGAAAAGCAGCACTCATTGAGCTACATCTTGAAAATTATGACATTGTATCACCCATTTGAAACCTGGCAGGATAACAGCCTGCCATTTTGAATTAGCTGGAAGTGTTTCACGCATGACTTTCACTGTGGCTGTTTCCTGAAAGCATATTCAATGTCAGCGGGGATTAACCCATGATCTGTTTTCACGCTGCAGGTCTGCGCTGGTGCCTTTGGTTCTGGCAACGCAACAGATGCCAACAACACTGCGGTGGTGCTGGCTGCTGGCGCTGCTCAGTCCATATCAGCCACTGTCGCGTGCCTCCAGAGCATCTTCCGCCACACCCGTGCCCGCCCTGCCGCTGAGGCAATATCACAGGCCTTTGGGTCCAACCTTTCAACCATTGTGCCCTACGGTGGTGACAGCCTGGCCGGGGCATGGACCGCGGCAATGAATGGGATGGTGAACTTCCACAAGACATCAGCGTATCCCCAGGTAAGCCTTCCCATGATGTCAGTTGATAGGGTGTCATGAATCATTGTTACAAGACAAGGAGTTGGTTTGTGCGTATTTTGAAGTGTGACATTATCAAGTAGAACAGTTGGCTGCTGTAAATGTCATGATTTATTCATTATTGGCCTGAACCATTGCCCAAATTCCAGCATGCATGTTGACCAAAATGTGGGCAAGCAATGCATTGTTATTTCAATGTAATTTCCTGCAAGGTTGAACGCTGCACAATCAAATGAGAGATGCGCATGAGTTGTTAGCTTGACTGGCAGTGTTCAATCATCAACATGATGTTCAATAAGTGGCTGTGGTTTAATGTGTACTCAAATGATCTACTGTGGGTGTTGCTTTTTGCAGGCGTTTTCTGCAGCTTTCCAAGTCGGAGGCTACTTTGCCGGCAACGTCACGGAGGGCGTTGCGAGCCAGGCGGCATCAGAACCAAATTCAGTGGATGTGGCAATTGCCTACGTGATGACCTGTGAGTTGCCCTCAGTTGTATAACAGTGCTTTGCACCACCACACCGTCATGATGAGTTATGGTCCCTAAATTAAAACATAGAGCATTGGACATCCTAGCCAATGTCATTGACTTGATTGTTACAGTTTACCTTGACCTGCCTGATCCGTCCTTTTGCTCATGGGCCACCTTGCCGCAACAGGACTGTTTCTTGTCATTCTGTACAGTCCTGTTCCTCATGTGGCCACCTATATCATTTGAGGGATTTGCTTCAGAATGCCTACATGTCAGCCACTGGCCACACACACAGGATTACTAACTAAACTTTTGCATTCGCAGATTGCCAGTCCCATGAGGCTGCCAAGGCACTCTCAGATGCAGCAACTGCCATACGTGACGATGGTGCTGTGCCTGCGGTCTGGGGATCTGCCCTTGGCAGCCTGCTTGGCAGCAATGAAGGGGCTGCTGTTGAAGCCTATGCCGCATCACAAGCTGTGGGTGGTATGATTGCTGCTTCTGCAGAAGAGGAAGTGACTTCTGCTTTGTACGGCTCTGATGCCAGTGCCGCAGCGACAGCAGATGCCATCCTCAAGGGAACCGCTCAAAGTAAGTTCACAGTGTTAGTGATGCTATACCATTGTGCATTCAGCCCTGCATGCAGACGCATTGTGGGTCTTCCAATTGCAGGGAGTGTGCAACTTAGCTGTGATCGCTTCTATTGTAACTTTAGTTGTTCCTGAGCGTTGCTCTGCTTGGCATCATGCTTACCAGTTGATCAGGAGCAGCAATCATCCTGCTTCAGCAGGTTTGCTTTGACTGCCGCGTGTGCTTCACACTGCCAATGGCATTCATTCCAGACCACCATGGCATGATTTGTGAACCTTCCAGCAGATTCTGATCACCTCTTGTCACTTGTGCAGATACGTGCTACTGGTGGCAGCCAGTGGGTGCGGATGCTGTTCCAGGCAGGATCAATGTTGCGGGCGGGCTTGAAGTCGCCAATGACATCTATGGCGCATCCTACGTTTGCCTCAACCCTTCAACCGGGACTCCGCTTCCAGGCAAGACTGTCACCCTCAGCGCTACAGGGGAAACAGCCTGCTATGTTGGGACCAATGGTACAGAGGCGCAAGACTGCCCCTTCTACAACTTGTTTGTGTCACAAACCTCCAGCCCGCGCTGGGTGCCGATCAACGGAAGCCCTGTTGGCCAAGCGTACCCTCCAGTCACCTCCCTGGCCACCACAACCCCAACCAACAAGGGCAAATATGCTGTGTGTCGCGCCGAGTACCCACTTGGCTCTGGCACCATGAACCCTGGGTGGGTGGACGTGGTCAATGGCACTATGTGCCACATCGCATTCAGGGGCAGCGAGCAGGTCCTGGGTGGCTTCCAGTGGCTGACGCTGGCCGCAGGTGAGCAAACATTTTGTTTGAAATTGCATAAAAGGTTCTGATGCAATGGATTGAGTTTACATGCTTTGACAAGTGCACAGAAAACTTGATGCGCATGCCATGTCAATCAGTGTCAACTAGGCATGCGATGCTTGCCATGTGTGCTCAATGGTTGCCATGTGCGCATGTTCAAGATTTTCACTTAATGTGATTTTACGCATGCATGCCATGCATGATTCACCTTGAGGTCTATTGCCAGCATGACATGCAGCTGTACATCATTACCTGCAACTGAATGATGACAACATGTGCAGGGACATGCAGCTCAGATCACCCCAAGCCAGGACACTCTCCCAAGCCACACCACTCCCCCAAGCCACACCACTCCCCTAAGCCACACCACTCCCCCAAGCCTGAGGACCCTAAGCCAGAGAACCCCCCCAAGCCAGACCACCCCAAGCCAGATCACAAGATCTAGTTGGACAACCTGGTCAGATTTCTGGCTGCAGATGCAAGTATCGTGCTCTGTGGGATGCGTCAGCTTCAAGACAGTATTATGCCTGATTTAACAGAATTCAGTTTCATCTGTACCGTGAGCATGTCCAATTGGATGAACGTTGATATGTTTCAGCAACTTGTATATTATGGAATGCACCACATGAGTGTGCATCGTCCTGCAAGCAGCAATAGTGACTGGCATTGCCATATCGGCGGCCATAGTAGATGATGAACGTATACATTTTGACAAGATAATATCCATATTATGTCCAAGATGCTACAGTAGTAACTTTTACTACAGTTTGACGATCGTATGTATCATGTAGTACAACATGTATGTTGGGACCGTGCAGTGGTGCCTTGCCTCATGAGTCATCAAGAATGATCAACAATACAGAAACTGTAAAAGAAAAGAAGTGAAAGCACTTTTTGCAGACTGGCACAATGGCAGTAATGCACGGACTTTATTGGGATGACGGTACGTCAGTACCTCACATTGTGCAGACTGTCACCATTGGTATACCATCTCTGCACTGGCGGTGTCAATGGCAGCTTTCAACCTGATCCAATTTATCTGCACTGGCCACGTGCGCCATGGCATGACATGGCATGATATGGCCATGCCGCATGCACTCTCCAGGCAGAATCCTTTCTTTCTTTCTTCAACTCGTCATTGCGGTGCCAGTGTCAACTTCCATCCTGCTGTGCCCGCCATGATAGAAAACATAGCCAACGAGTGGTGCATGGCTTCCTCTTTGCCAACTTCTCTTCATTAGCCAACATGCCTATTCAGGAGCAGGCTGCGTAGTGAACTATTTACTTGCATGTATGTGTCTATGTTGCTATGGATGCCAGCCCCACAATGGCAGTGCGCCTCACTGACAGCTGCACCAGCGCACAGTTGCCCCATCCCCGTATCACCTGTGCAACGCATTGACCTACCTTGACCTGCCCCCGCTTAACCGCTTAAACCTAAACCCTATTACCCTAAACAGATCCGTGACAGCAATAACACCATCCAGGGCAGTGCAGTGCACCTTTTGCATCTTGCCGCTATGTGACAGTGGGTCCCAACTGTTACAGGCGGGCATACTGTTCAAGCTTGATGTACTATGGTACCAGGGCGCCTGCATGGAAAATGTACTTAAGGATGTATTGAGAGTGTATGTACAGCTGTACTAGTACATTGGTGCGCCATCCATGGATGCTGATCAATAATGACAGCGCTGTTGCTGCAACTGTAGCTTGCCTTTGATGGACTGGCATGGTGTCAGACAGTCAGTGAACAACATGATTGTACTATCAGAGCTCTCTTAACTTGGGGACCTGATCACTTGAGCCGTTTCACATGTGGCATACTAGATCATCTTGTCATATACCTTACACTTAGGGTTAGAATTTAAACCCTAAACCCTGGTGACGAAGAAAATTCTGGTGAGACGGGGGTGAGACTGTGGATCCTTTGGATCATCGGGAGCCCACCTGGTTTTGAATGCAAGTGCCCACAACGATCGCCCACTGGCCAGTCTTGAAAAGTACAAGCTCAGTGCATCACAAGAAAGCTTCAGGGTGTGACTGGACCGTCCCTGTTTGTGGTTCAAGCTTCACCGTCCGAAGTTAGACTTACCTTATCAAGAATATAAGAACTTCAAAGCAGTGAGGTTGTCTACTTAACCAAGCTCAACGTGACCAGGTCTCTTGCTGTTACTGCCACGCACTCTGCCCACACCCTCATCACCCACTCAACTGACAGTGCGAAACTGCAGCCTTGCTGTGATTGCTTTGAAAGATGGCGACTTCCCTTTGCACCCTCCCTGCTGCTGCAGCGCTGGTGATCATGGTGGCAGTCACTGCGTCCTGCTGTGCTGACAGCAACGGCTCACAGAGGAAACTGCTCCAGGTTGCACAGAGCTCGGCATCAGCAACAGCTGGTCCAGCTGACAATGGCCAGGCAGTAGCCTCTGCCCAGGCAGGCCCTCAGTCTGGTGCCTCACCTGCCCTTCCCAACCCACTACCCTTGGGCCCTTTCAACATCAGCCCTGTGCCAAGCATTGGTGCAGCCACCTCTGAGGACAACGCAGTGGCTTCCACGGGCCCTGCTGGAGTACCTGCTAGCTCCCCTACCAGTGGTGAAGCCACTGCCATCAGTGGCAGCTCTGCTCTGAAAGTTGCTGCAGCCATAGGCAGTGGCAATGCCACAGCAATTGACCAGGTAAGGCATGGCATTGGTGCTTTGGTGGTGCATGCTCATAGGGTGTTGCCCTGCTTCAAAACTGTCATGTTGTGATGGTACCTGTTTACTGGACCACTCCATTGGCTTGCCGCAAATGAAGGAGCATTCCCATACAATGATGCAGGTTTGCGCAACTGCATTTACTTCTGATAGTGCAACAGAAGACAAGAACACCGCATACAGATTGGCGCTGGCTTCTGGCGCTGATGAGTACACAAAAGCCATTGTTGAATGCCTACAGAGCATTTTCCGCCATGGCCATGCCTCTGCTGCAGCTGTGGCAATCTCACACACTCTAGGGTCAAATGTGCCAACCCTTGCTGAAGCATGGACTCTTGCAATGCATGGAATGGTGAACTTCCACAAAACGACAGCGTACGCACAGGTGAGTATGCCAGTTGATCAGAATTTTATACATTTTTCATGCCCATGATGTTACTCAATGCAGCCAAAGCAATGCTATTTGTTACTTTTAGATTCATTGCCTGTTGGAAACTTTCCAAGTTTGAAACTTGTTGCTTTTGCCCGTACTACAGGAAACCTGCGCATGCAACTGCTTGCTATTTGCGACAGTTACTGCAATCGAAAACTGGGTATGTATACCCTGTTTCTATTTTTGCAGGCATTTTCTGCAGCTTTCCAAGTTGGAGGGAACTTTGCCAGCACTGTCACAGGAGGCGTTGCAAGACAAGCTGCATCAAACTCAGCGTCAGTTGCTGGAGCAATAGCCTATGTGATGACCTGTAAGTACCATGTAGGCTGTGTCTTTCATTTCCTTCACTGTACGATGCATGTGATGCCCACCGTAATATCTGATCCCCAATCCCATATCCCAAGCTGTTTGATACACTGTATCTTCCTGACCATATTTAAATACCTTGGCTTACTGATTCTTTTCATTATTTGCATGTGCAGATTGCCAGTCCCATGATGCTGCCCAAGCACTCTCTGACACAGCAATAGCAATACATGACGATGGCGCTGTGCCTGCGGCCTGGGGAGCTGCCCTTGGCAGTCTGCTCTGCAGCTGCAACGAAGGGGCCGCTGCCGAAGCCTATGCTGCATCCAAGGCCGTGGGTGGTGTGATTGGTGATGCCGCAGGAGAGGCATTGACCACCGGCATGACTGGTACTGATGCCAGTGCTGCAGCCACAGCAACTGCCATCCTCAAGGGAACTGCCCAAGGTAAGTGCATCACTGACAAAATGGGTTTACACTAGGGCTGCGTCAAACACGCATTTGTACACAGATGGCCATTTTATTCTCATCACTCAAGTAGTACTGACAGTCAATTGCTGCAATTGACTGTTTAGAGTGCAGCACTCTAAATGCCAAGCAAATGCTGTGAGTGGTGTCCATCGATACTTCTTACTGTGCATTTCATGCGTAGTTACACAATTGCTTAAACTTCCATACTGAATGTCAATACTGTGGGCGTGCAAACGGTTTGTGGGCACTGCCAGTACATTTAACTGTTAATGACACATGCAGGGGACTGCCGTGCTACACCCCAGGTCTCCGTGCTACCAATTCCAGTACCAAGCCCTGCGTATGCATCAGCTTCAGCTACCACTACAGAAATAGCTGATTAGCAAGCGAGACATATATTAACTATCATCAGCCTACTACTGCTAGCCTAGGGCTAAGCCAAACCAAGCGTATACCCTAAGGGTAATTCATGCTGGCAGATGGGTTCCAATTCACTGTGATTGCTTTGTTTACAGCCACTGCAAAAACCAAAGCTCAGCCGCTCAGCCGCTCAGCTGAATGAATATTCCTCCATTTCTCAGCATCGCCAATTGTAACAGTTATAATGAATCTTATAGTTTAAAAATTCTGCAGCAGACATGCGACTCCAAAGCCAGTGCCAAAACTGACTTAGGACTTTGAGTAAAATTAATAATTTTATGTCCAGTCACCGCAATATTCTTCACACAGCTGAAGCTTTTCGAAGGCCTTGATCATTGACTGTAACAGCTGCCTGTAGCTTTCAATTTGAAGCTCTAAATTTAATTTCTTTTTCAACGCCGTCAGTAACCCCCTGCATGGCATGGCATTGCTAGCCAACAATTGATATTTTTGTTGGATGGCATTGCCACGACTGGGCTTCGAAGTTTGGCATGTCGATTCTGCCATCGGTTGAGGACTCCTGGCCACTGTGGCTAGACTATCAAGTAACGCAGCGCCAGTGGTTTGCCACCAATTACCAGCAATGACACCTCGGGGCCATCTGGCATGCAGCGCGTACATATTTAATGGCTGGGGACCACTTGGGACTCATTGAAAGCATTGTTGCTGTTACAGTATCCCGTGGACCACCAGGTGCACCTAGCTAGCCTACCTACAGCGTTTTCCTGGAATGTTAAATTGGAATGACATTGTTAAAAACTTGCCCCCTCGCGCCCACTTGCATTAACTAAACGCAGGGTGACCCTCCCGTCAACCCTGACACAGAGCAGCCGCATTGAATGTCATTACTGTTCATCCAGATGCCACTGGCAGCATAAATGCGTCCAAAGCGCACATAATTGCTACTGAACACACAATCGACCACAAGCCAAAATAGTGTTGGCAATTGCAAGAGATATCCTGTCCCAAATCCTGCTCCTCATCATCCAAAGGATGAGGATTCGAGCAGATATGTGTGCGCGCCGTGCCCCCACCACAGGTATGCTACTGGATGACCTCCCCAGTGATGATATCTCTGCGGGGCGCACTCACCCCCTGGTCCTTCGCCACCTCGCTTTTCTCCCCCCCCTGTGCCCCACCCCCCTCACGCTCCTCCCCTCTGAACCTGCCCTGATCCCCCTCCCCCCCTTGCCCCTCCCCTCCTGGACCGTCATCAGAACCCCCCCTTGACCTGCCAGAGGCACCCTTGGCCCATTTGGCGGGGATCTTAGGGGCGAAATCCCCAGTGAACCATGGGGATCGCACCTCAGATCTCTCAGATTTCTCCCCCTCTGGCGCACCCGCACCCACATCCGCTGCAAAGGACCCTCCAGAATCCGCCCCCTCATCATTCGACCCCCCACCACGCCCACCCCCCATCCCCCATGTGCCCCCTTCCTCATCCCTCAACCCAATGCCCCCCCCTGGCCGATCCACAATGAGGTTATCCTGGTTGGATGCTGCCCTCCCCTCCCCCTCTCCCCCCTCGTACCACTCCCCCCGGGGGGCACCGCCTGGCGATGCGGGGTTGGCACCGCTGCGCCAGGTGGGGCGGTCGTTGGCACTGCACCACCGGAAACCTGGTTAGGGTTTAGGGTTCAAAATTTGGGGTTCAAGGTTTGGGGGCGGTGGTTCAAAAGTTCTTAGGTTCAAAGTGGGTTACAAGTTTGAGCTGAGCAGTCGTTTGCTCTGCACCACAAAAATAACCTAGGCAGGGGTTTAGGTGTGTTATATTGCGCGGTCAATGACACTGCAACAGCAAGGAGTCAGGTCAGGGTTTGGGGTTTGGGGTTTGGGGTTCGCATTTTAAGGTTTGCTGTCCTGCTCACCTGAAGGCGCGGTCCCTGCCCCTCCCCCTGCCTCGTGACCCCCCCTCGCCGCGTCCATATGACGGGCCCCTGTCCTGCCGATCCCACCTGGGGGAGCCTCTCCTCCCCTCGTCACGACCGAAAGACTCCCCCCTTGGTGGCCCTTTCTCCCCCTCGCCACGCCCATAGGATCCCTCCCTAGGAGGCCCCCTGCCCCCCTCATCCCGCCCGAATGACTCCCCCCTAGGTGGGCCCCTCTCCCCCTCGCCGTGCCAGTACGACTCCCCCCTGGGATCTTCCCGCCCATAGGATACCTCCCTGGGTGGGCCCCTCTCCCCCTCGCCGCGCCCATAGGACTCTCCCCTTGAACCCCTGTCACGCTGCGTCGGCTCCCACGCCTTGCCTTCCCCGCCATAAGATTCCCCCCTGGGAGGGCCCCTCCGCCCCTCGTCACGGCCATATGACTCCCCCCTGGAAGGGAAATCCCTGCGCTCCCCTCCCTCTCTGTCCCCCCTCCCCCACAGCCCCCCTCCCCCACCCCTCTCCCCCCTGCCCCGGGAACCCC
>JAULBX010029035.1:0-24529 GCA_032358255.1 Heterotrichella gracilis
CTGCACATTCCTGTACATGCTTATGAGCGCGCTCAGAAAACTGCCTCTAATACCTAGCTGGTGAAGGTGTTCCCAAATCTGTGCTCTAGGGACAGTGTCAAACGCTTTTTTAAAGTCAACAAAACACGCGTATAGTTTCTCACTATCAATAAGATTTACTAGATTTATATATTTGACAGTCATATTCAGGGAGTCAACCAGGGCTCACAAGACTGTTAGGCGTGCTTCAAACATTCATGCGTGTCTTCCATGAGAGCAATTCCTGCAGTGAGGAAATTTTGAAATTTTATTATGTGCTTTTCATACTTTTGGAAATAGCGCATAATATGGTGAAATAACTCGCGGTTTTCTGCTGGCGCTATCGTCACATGAATGGCTCCCAAATCAAATCCACTAAGGCAAGGCACACAACTTTACCCTCGAGGAATGCAGCCGCAAACCAAGCAGCCATGCATAACATACACGTCAACCGCTTGTCCAATATGGCATGCTTGCGCAGATTTAGCGCAGATTCATGGTCTACCTAAGCCCACCTAAAACAACCCTCCTAACGCCTCAGACCCTACCTGTAAAATCTATCTCGTAAAACCTGTATCAAGTGCAAGACCCGGAAAGGCCAGAAGTGGTTGGCCTCGTGCGTTCACTCACCCTCGGTATGCCCCTCCCACTATGGAAACATCAAGTTAAACTGAACCCCAGTGATGGTATCCTCAGGGTGCAGTGTCTTGGGCTGTCAACCGGGTACCCTGTGACGTTGTGCTATTTACTTGGTCTTGGTTTTACTGCGGTGTGGCTAGCCTCGTAGCAGCGTTAACGCACCAACGTTGGTGGTAAAATTCTGCCCATCAGAGTTTAGGGCAGGCCTGCAAAGCCAGTGCAGCCTTTGCACAATCACACCACGAGCACAAGCAGCCTGACTTCAACACGTAATGATGGGGGCGGAAAGTCCTTGAGTGAACGTTACCTTTTCTCTATGTAAATGTTGCTGCCAAGTGCCAAGTGCCAATAAACTAACACGTCCATGGAGGTAAACTGGGAGAGCCAAAAGTGGGCTGCGAAGTACTCGGTGGCGTTTGCACACCACTCAAACAGACACCTTTATACCACTGATAACAGCTTTGAGCTGGTTGAACATACAGACTGTAGCACCCACTTGCACCCATCTGGACAACCAAACTGAACTCATCAAGTGCACACTGCATGCTATTATCTGTTGGGGTGCCACCTGAATACGACCAACAGAGGTATTTTCGCCACCTCAACTTACACGTGCTTTTTTGAGGGGAACTACTACCAGCTGGAGGTTGTTTCCTCCTCCAAGTTTGCCTAGCCCTACCTGCTGTATTTGACGACGAGACCACACCATACCACGACTAAACTCCGTGCGTCAATACGCAACACAATATTTTTGCTGTATCAGTTGCACTTGTCGTGCACTCGAAGTGCATTAGTGCCGTCAAGCTGACGGCAACGAATGCATGCATGCATATGTGGCGCCCCAATGTTACGAGAAGCTACTTTCTGACTTGGTGTAGACGTTCACGCTCATACAAAGTACGTCTGTTTCACTTTGAGACTGTAACTTACGGTTTAAGTGGCCATCAATCAGCCAAAAATAGCGCAAAACGAACAGTTACGCAGCTGGGGACTGCCGTGCTTTGATTACACAGCTGGGGATTGATTGCATTCAATCGGGCGAACGGTAAAATTGTAGGGACATTCTGCCCAAAATCGCTGCGGTCATCTCCTCTCTCTGAGAAAAGTGCAGATGGGGAACGGGGATGGAAAGGCGAAGGTAATTACAGAACCCACCAGGGGCAAAGCAAGGTGAGGCAGGTGGCAAGCAAGGTGAACCAGAAAGACTCCAGCGGCACCAACAAAACGGCGAGAAGGGGTCTTCAACACACAAGGGTAGGCTGCGGTGGGAAAGAAGGACAAGGACAGCAGCAGAGCAGGACACGCAGAACAGCAAACCAGGGGGTACCCGGCGGAGGAGAAGGGTGACGAGGCAGACACCAAAAGACGATACCCAAAACATACCTGCAGACCGTGGAAACACAAGTGGGTCAGCAACAGCAGGGCACCGCAAGGTACCCAACTGCTGACCCACAAAGCTGCGCCTTAAAACCTGCAAACGCAAGCTCCAAAACCTGCTGCTGTGCCCTCGGAAACTGGCTGCAAGGGAAGAAAAGGAAAGGCAGATTGCGGGGGGTGAACCAGACCTAAACAGATGCATAGAGATGCAGGGAGGCCAGGGCTCACAAAGAGCTCCCCTCGGTCATCTACGAAGACCCGAATAAGTCACCCCGCTTACTTAATAAACTGTGAATGAATTAAGCCACATTGGCCTCACATTTACTACCAAAAAAGCTAAACAGGTTTCTTGAAATGCCATTACAGCAGTTCTGAAATGCTTCTCTAACATTGTGCTTATAGGGGACATTCAAAAATACAATGGTGTTCATCTTCAACAATATGTTGTCCAATCGTCTCACAATATTTGCACAATTTATGTTCATAATCAATGCGTCTCCATCTACCAGTTTCAACCTCAAGTTCATGGGCACCCATACATATCCTAGCTAACTCAACCCTATGGCTTTTGCACAAGTCCCAAGTCAAATATTCTGCCATTGATCCCCAATCACCACCATGTATGTAATGTATGCTAACATCTTGCATAGTTTTCCTACTCAAATTGACTGTGTTTGACCTCCAGTATGCCAGCTTCGCTATGTCCATTAGCTCCTCGATCTCTAGCGCTTCCGGGTTGGGTGTCAGGACAGGTACGCCACACGGCTGGCTTGCTACCGCTCTAGCATCTACCAATTCCCGCGCGTGGTGTCTGTGGCCATGTGCCTGGGGGTGCGCGTGCTCTAATTGAGTTCCTGATCCAGGCCGATGAGCCGTAGCTGCCCTGCCTGTGGTTCCCTGCCTGAGTCACTCCATTTCCTGGCGCCGGATACGCCGGATCCTCAGCTTCATTCATAGCAATCCACTGGGCAGCTGCGCTGTCCATGAGTGCTTCACTGCGCGCTGACCGCCCACCCATTGATAAGCTGACATATGATTAACATCCTAGTACTGCCTGTTTCTTATAATTCCACCATACGGTTGAAAAATTTGAAAATATGCTTCTGCCATACAAACTGCAATGGTAACTTACCCACTTTCACTGTACATTATAAATTTTGTGTAAATTTTGTGACACCCAATAATTTGCGCAAATACAGCTTGTGCACTTTTTTAAGTACCTCACACCCTGATTGCATGTACTGTGTTCTCCACACTTCACAGCCATAGGAAAACACTGGTAAAACCAACGTATCGAATAACTGACAATTGAATTTACTGTTCGTTATCCCCATCATTGCACATATGCGCATTATACCAAACATGGCTTTTCTATCAGCCACTGCTAAAGCTTCTACGGCGGCTTGAAAATCAGCTTTCCTTTGGAAGTAATACCTAAATAGCTGTATTGTTCCACTTTATCTAGCTGGGTGCCCATGTACTGGCTTAAAGTAAACTAGGTAGCACCGGTGCCTTGGGCTGTTTAGGCTGTTCCAAGGCAGTTTCTTTAGCATGATGAGCAGGCATGTTCAAAAGGTTTTTGAACCCTTCGTACCACCGCTGCACGCTGATGTGCGTGCCTGATGCAGCGTCCTTGGGCGTAAAAATGTTTCAAAATTTGCGAGAATCCACTTTGGCAAGAGCCACTAGTTGATTTTCTGCCAGCCTGTTACCCCACCTGTTTTTCTTGCTCCCAAGAGCTTTTTATATTCTTTATAGGCAAAAGAAATGCACTCAGAGTCGACAATGGTAGATGACAGAATTACCACCAACCTCTTTTTCTCTTCCTTACATTGTTTGTCATACCACTACTTGGTTTGGCGCAGAGATTTGCGCTGGATTTTCTTATATGTGTGGTCGACCGCATGCAAGATGGCTTTCCGCAACAGGTCAACTTTTACATCAACCGTACTTGCCGCAGCCGACGCAGTCTCTAGCATGTTTAAAACTATAGGATGGTGCACATTTCATATTTTTTGCAGGTTTTTGTCATATCTATGTTTGGGGGCCTGGTGGATGCTTTGTGCAATAGTATCTTTCAAAACAGGTGTGGACGGGAGGTGCAAAACAAGTATCAATCAAACCACATTATTGTAGAATATTTATGGGTGACTTTTATTTTAGCGCCCCCAACAGCCTTGCGAGCCCGGGTTTTGCCCCTGGCGAGTTTGTAATCCCTTGTCTTGGATCCTGCCCGTCACGTGCATGTTTTCTCTGAGCCCGGGTTGGCTCCCTGAATGTGACTGTCAAATATTATGATTGTCAAATATTCAACCTTGTAATTGGGTGCCCATGAATATTGAGGTTGAACTTGGTAATTGGAGACATGTAGGGTACGAACATAGGTTATGCAAGTACCGAACTACCCAACTACCACTGGACAGCATCTTGTTGAAGATGAAAACCACTTCATTTCTGATTGTCCACTATACATGTGGGGCCAATGTGGCTCCATAAATTCAAAGACTTTTACGAAAATTTTTTGCAAACAGGGTGCGTTTGTTAAACACCTCCAACAGTCTCGCGAGCCTGGATTGGCTTTCTGATTGTGACTGTCACATAAACCCAATGTGTAAATATCGCTTTCCAATAGCGTGATGGGATTGATCACTCCTGAGTGCAGGGAGTACAAGGGTTGGTATATAGTCTGGGGTTGGTATATAGTTGGAATATAGTGGGCTGGGCAACGAGCTATCCAGAGGGTTTCAACTACCCGTGCAGGTAAGGGCTGGGACTGAATATGGGTGGTGAGAAAACTGAGAAAAGCGAGTGAGTGCAATATCGACAACAGTAATCATGCACAGCCCACTATGGAAAGTTGTCATAACACCTATTCTTGAGAGGGAAACGTTAGCAGTGGGAGGTGCAGTGGCACTTAGAGGGTTGTTCAGACTCTGAAGTGGGGTGGTGAGTAGAAACAAGGAACACGGTTGTGGGGTGGAGCCGCTGCAGCATGAAATAGTGAAGCATAGTGCAAACGGTGTGGGCTTGACCAAGTGCACTGCAATGCAGCGGGCTACGGCCTGTTGAAATAAACAGAATTTAAAGTAGTTTTCTTTTCTTCGCGGCTGGACCAGGGTGCTTATATTCGGGTCCTCTTCGTCGCAAAGTGGAGCTGCCGTACTGGTGCTTTTGATGGTCTCATTACCAATCTGGATATGGATATACGACCAAGTCACTTGGCACCTGGCATCTGATTGAGAAGTTCCGTGTGGAACGCCAGTGGTAACCAGACTGGTGGCAGACTTGTCTGTGAGCTGATTCACTCGTAGGCTAGTTCCATTTGAACTGACAACTGCGTGCCTGGAACCCTGCCCACTCAAGATCGAATAATCTTTGGCCTTGGCTGTGTCAATTCCTACATTGCAGTCAACAATGAAGGGCACCAAGTCGGTGAACGGTTTCTCACCTTTGGCTGGTTGGGCAGTCGTTTCTTCCAAGTAGCACTGTACCACTGGTACCTCTGGCCGCATTGCTTTGCAGCCAAGATGGCGTTGCTGGCGAGGTGGCCAGCCAAGCATTTAACAGTACAGCATGCCCAGCTCCTCATCGCTTTGTTTCTAAGCCACTGGCTTCCTCTGAACGTCGGAATATCCGTACAAGGACTTTTTGGGAACCTGCATGTGCCAGGGAAGGTGCCAGGAAATATCACCCACGACGACTTCCATGCCAGCTTGGGGAAGTACCGATTGTTTGTGCAGGACGAACATCAGAGGGTCGCTTGCTTAGCATCAATCCACAGGCGAATACACGATATACTGCGACCACACATGGCAGCTATAGGGCCGCAGGGGTCTATTGGCCTTGTCCAGGTCGGTACAGTGTGGTTTGTTGTTATAGCAACGGAGCCTTCGATTTAATCAACCCCAGTGCCGTGCATGCGTTGACGGTTGCAGGCATCTGTTCGTTGCGTTGTTCAGGTCGCAGTGCACCATAACACTGGGGACAACATTCTGTGGCTGGGAGGGACGAAGGCAGTCATGGACTTCCGTGTGAGCTTGAGGGCAGTGTGCGCTGACGCGAGCACGAGCTTAATTCGGAGTTTCCCTGCGTGCCCTCCTGCTGCCGTGCTTGTGGAGCAACTTGGCAACCAGAGTGTATACCTGGTACACGCAGGTATTTAAAACGTGCACCACAACATGCAAGCAACTCCAGGATATTGTGGGTTTGGGGAGTTAACTTGAGTGAAGGGTGCCACGGAATGTGGGGTGGCACAGACATGCCTCCAGCTTACAGAGGCAATGCCGCTCCACGCACTTGCAATATTAAGCTTTCACCGTGACGCGAGTGGTATTCAATTGGTTCTCATATTCTCGCTCACCACCATCCTCAGGTCTTGTTACCATTTCCTCCCTTGTGGCTCACTACGGGAGCCATTTTAAACCCCTTGCGTACTTACATGCCTACACTGAGCTGGCTAACAGGATGACACATGCAGGGGGCAACTGGGGAGACGTGTGGCAACAGCCTCACACTATTCAAATGCACTACATATTGGACATCCACCGCGCGCTGAATGAGAAGGGCTATACTGGCAGAGTGGTGCAGTTGCCGCAGGTATGAGAGACACAACCCAAGAGCATCACCTTCATCAGATGGAGTGTGCTTATTGAACTTGAACGATCCCTCTCAGTGGTCTTTAATATGCACTGTTCATGTGAGGAATTCACTGCAGCGCTTTGTCCCTGCCCTCCAATGGTGGCTAGTCCTTAGTGAACGTGCCACCTACACCAACCTAGGGTACATGGTCGTGGCGTTTCTTGGCTTGTGAGCCACTTGGGCCACAAAGGGTTGTGACCAGTTGTACACTGTAATACACTTAGCCCCAACCCCGTTATCCTAGTTGGTACTTTTTACGTAAACAAGTTTTCTAGAAATACCGCCAAAGTTCTTTCAATGTCTAACCTTGCACTAGTAGCCACCGAGTTATGCCTTGACACTATGCTTTCAAGGTAGCTCCTAAATAAGAGGGTGTGTTCTACAGCCTTTGGGCTTGAACTAGCCTATCTGTGGTGTTTATTCACATACATTCATAATTTCAATTAAAAGGCTAGTAAAGCATTATCAAAGTATAAAACTAATAGCAAGTGATTTTCCTCTACTTTTGGCAAGTGATTTTCCTCTACATCAAAATTGATCTTGTTATTGACCTAACGATTGAATTCTTTATTTTTTATAACATTATTTATATTATTCGAACCATGATTTGCAACCTAAGCAGTGGTAAGAGTACTTTGTATGACACTCCGGGTGCAACTTGTTATGTATGCTATGAGTGAAGCTTCACGACAGTGTTTTGTCTATGCAGTCAATTTGGTACAAGCACAACAAGACATTGCAAGCCGACATCTTGATGATGAAGCACTTCCACTCCTTCACCTTGATGGTGCGACAGCAGGCGTCACACGACTATGCATTGCAACATATACAACCAGCTGTACCTCACATTTCTATTCAACTTGTGCCAGACATTGCTTTTGCCATCCCATCCTCCACCCCGCTTCACCGCCCGACCGTTGACATTTTCATGCTGTTGCGGACGGACAACGAGAGCATCATCAACGCAAACGGGGTGAACGGGCAGATGGACCTTGCCAACCACCTACTAGCAGGCAGCGGGTTGACGTTTGTCATCGATGACTTTCTAGAGCACCATTCTCTTAAAACACATCCTCGGGAATTTGAGCAAACTAACGCGGCAGAGCTTGCAGAAGTGAGGTTTAATGAAGCAATGGCCTTACTGTCTCAGGGGAAGGTTGTGATCACGGACCGTATGCATGGTACCATTGTTGCGGCCCTCATTGGCAAAGCACATATTGTCATTGACAACTTTTATGGCAAGACAAGCGACACGCGTCAAACGGCTTTCCAAAGCTCGCCATCCTGCAACAACGCTAGTTTGCACACCCTCATTGCTAGTTCCCTAAGGGAGGCAATTGTGATTGCCAAGGACATGTTGGCTTTGCCATTTTGGTATAACTAAATGTTGAGGTAATAAAGGTGCAATATGTAGCGTATGCCCGCTCCGGAGCACGAATTATACCCTCAACAATGTGGACAATATGCCAGTGACCCCTGCAGCAGGTTTGAAGCCATGTCAGAACCGTCCGAGTAGCCCCACAGTGAAAAGTCATATGGATCAACCTTTGTGTAACAGGCAGGAATGAAAGTCAATTGTATTTCCAAGGACTGGGGGTGTTAACGAACACCGGTATTGGCACGATGCATAGCTATGTACTGATAGCCAAACATTGTAACCGGTAGCTGCGGAGGGTTACCTCGGGACTGTCGTAGATGACCTGAGGAACCCTACCAGAACCCTAGATTAGGGTTTCAGTAGTGACCTGTTACACTCCTCCCCACCCTGAAGGCTGTTAAGCCACTGAGGGATTTTAGGAGCGCAACACTGCAACCGCATCCGCTTTCCTTGCACGCTTAGGCTGTCGTGCAGGTTTGCGCGGAGGTGCTGGCCGTGTGGTATCATGGCGGCTGTTGTGATCTGCAAGCAGCTCACTACAATTCTGAAGGTTAGCTGGGGGAAGGAATTCATCATACTGTGGTCCATACCCTGCCCAGCGCACCAAATACTGAAGATTATTACGGTAGTACCTGTGCGTGATAATGCTTTCAACTTCAAAGTCTTCTTCGCCATCCACAAGAACTGGTGGAGGTTCAGGCTGGTGCCGTTCCGAGGGCACAAAAGGTTTGAGCAGTGAAACATGAAACACATTATGTAAACCACCCATTGCTTCTGGCAGGTCAAGCTGATATGATATATTTTTGATGCTGCGCAACACCGTGAAAGGGCCACACCATCGAGGATGGAATTTACGTATACCATGCTTGAACTCAAAGTTCATAGTAATGAGTAAAACCTGTGAACCAACCTCAAATGCCAAATCAATATGGTGTTTATTATACTGTGCTCTTTGCCGTGCCTGTGCAGCTTCAAGCAACGTACGGGCCCGCTGCAAATGCTCACGGTTGCTAGCAATTAAATCTTCCACAGCTGGGACAGTGCTAGGAACATGCCTGTGCCAAGATAATGGCATCCTAGGATGATAACCATTGTGCAGGTAATAAGGCGAGTACCGCGTTGATCCATTTATAGAGTTGTTGGTGGCGAACTCAACCAAATGCAAATACTCGTCCCAGTTTGTGTGATCAGGTGATACATAATTACGCAGCATATCCTCTATGACACGGTTATAGCGTTCTGTCATCCCATAAGTCTGTGGGTAATACGCTGTAGTGACTCGGTGCTTTGTTGCAAACAACCTGAGTAATTCCTGCCAAAAACTAGACAATAATCGTGGATCCCGATCAGTAATTAAACTCTGCGGTAACCCATGACTTTTACAGGCAACGTGCTTGCAATACAGCTGTGCAAGTCCTTCTGCTGTAACGGTCTTTCCTGTGGGCAGCACAATTACATGTTTAGTAAGCCTGTCTACGACGGTAAGAATTGAATCAAACCTGTTTACTGTGACCGGCAAATCTGTGATAAGATCCATTGAAACTGAACAAAACTTTTCTGTTCGCACTGGGATAGGATGCAGCAAACCTGCGGGTTTCCTATTTAATGCTTTATTACTCTGACAATGTATACACTCCCTTACATAGGACTGAACTTCATGTGCCATGCGAGGGGACCAAAAGTTCCTTTTTAATATTTCCAATGTGAGTTCAACACCAAGGTGACCAGCACCAGGACAATCATGCGCATAGTGCAACATGCTGTGCTTTAACGCTACGTCATGTGGGACAACCAACTGATCCTTTGCTGTGTAGTAAACTGACCCTATTTTATCCAATTTGGACCGCTTTATATTGCGAGGCGTGAACCACGTATCTGTTGAATATAACTCTGCACATCTGTCAACCAAATATGTATTATGCAAGATTTGATTGGGTGCTGATAATGAGAGCAGCCAGAGTCTGTGGCTCAACTTTAATTCTGTGATCAGGACGACGGGACAATGCATCCGCAATGTTATCTGAGCCCTTGCAATAGTGGACAGCAAAATCGTATGCATGCACCACTTCCCACCAACGAGCTCGACGGCGAGTCAAGGTAGGCTGAGTCAGGAAATGTTGTAAGGGTTTATGATCAGTGCGAACGAGCACTGTGAACACAGAACCCTCAAGGTAGCAGTGCCATGTCGTTAAGGCATGCACTACCGCCAACAATTCCTGCTCGTGGGTAGCATGATTAACCTCGGCGGGGTTAAGCTTACGGGATTCATATGCAAGAGGCTTTAATCCATCGGAATGTTCCTGCATCAATACTGCACCTATGCCATGCATGGAGGCATCGGTATAGACTATAAAAGGCTTTTTAAAGTCCGGGGTGCATAAAACTGGAGCACTGGTGAGAATTTGTTTCAGCTGAACAAAGCTGTTCTCACACTCAACTGACCATTCTTTAGTAGACTTTTTACTGAGTAAGTCAAATAATGGTTTACAGATTTTGGCATGGTTATCTATAAATTTTCTGAAATAGTTTACCATTCCCAAAAATGAACGCAACTCGGGTACTGATGTGGGCGTTGGCCAGTCCTGGACAGCTTTAATTTTTACAGGATCAACTTTGATATGGCCCTGGCTGATTTTATGACCCAATAAATCAACTTCCGACTGGAAAAACGCACAATTACTGAGTTTAGCGCATAGCTGTTCTTGTCTGAGTACTTCCAATACTAGCCTGAGATGCTGTTTATGCTGTTCAGCAGTGTCGATGATTATTAATATATCCTCAAGGTAAACAACCATGAATTTATCCAAGTATTTACTGAACAAGGAGTTTACAAGCCGCTGGAAACAGGCTGGGCCACCCGTCAAGCCAAAAGGCATTAATCGCCACTGATAATGCCCATACCTTGTCCTGAAGGCAGTTTTGGCTTGGTCTGCCGGCGCCACTGGGATCTGCCAATAGCCTGACCGGAGGTCCAACTTGCTGAAGTACTGCGCGTTCCCAATGCGGTCCAGCAAGTCTTCAGTCCTGGGTAAAGGGAACCTGTCCTTGACAGTTTGCTTATTCAGTGCACGGTAATCAGCCTTTGGAGCAAACAAAACAGGAGCAGCCCAAGGAGAGTTAGTGGGGGCAATAAGGCCTTTATCAAGCAAATACGTGACCTGCTTCTTGACCTCTTCCAGCTCCAGCTGGCTCAGCCTATACTGAGGAATAGCAACTGGTTTTGCACCTTGCACAAGGGGGATTCTGTGAACAGTGCTGCGTTCAGGTACACCATCTGGGATATCTTCAGGGAAGACTTCTTTGTATTCCTGAAAGAGCAACTGAATATCCTTAGTGTGCGCATCTGTAGAACAACGTGTGAGTGGCTCTGCAGTAGCCGCTTGCTCTATACTAACAGCAAAGATCCAATCTTTGTGTTTAACAGCACGTTTATACTGAAGTGCAGACAACATATGAACTGTAGGTGGTGGTGATTTGACGGTCACTACTCCCCCCCCTGAGGGCGGCTGCAGCACTGTGCATGTACCTTCAGATGCACGCAACACACAGTCATATTGTTGAAGAAACGGTAAACCCAAAACAGCATCTACGTTGGGTAAGCTGAGGGGAAAAGAAATACATGTTTGTGCACCAAAGTTAAGTGCAGCACCCCTACCTAGCTTCACCACTGCAGTGGCCTGTTGCGAGAAGGTGTGCGCACCACCAAACCCTCCCTGGACCACTGTACCGTGTTTCTGAGTAACCAAGGCGTGACGTTCACAAAGTCAGCACTTATAAAGTTACCTGTTGCTCCTGTATCCAGCAGAATGCGGCAGTGCTGCCCTTGCACTTTGCCCTGCACACTGAAGTATGCGTCTGCGTGAGTGACAGGTGGCTGTTCTGAGCACGGTGAAGAAGGTGACTGAGGTATGCAGCCACTGTGCAAACCTGTATCTGCAGTGTCAACTGTGGCAACGAGCTGTGCCTCACTGGTGCCTGGGAACGGAGGTCTTTCTTTTGGTGGGTCATAATAGACTATGACTGGCTAGGGGATGCCTGGCATGAACCGGCGCTTACCTGGTGCAGTTGGGTCAGGTTTTGTGAACAGGCGGGTACCTTTAGCATAACGTCGCACAGGGTTCATATCCGCCAGCCAAGCTTGCACATAAGGGTCCAGGTTCCAGTCAGGTAGTAGTATGCATGCAGAGGTTGCATACGGGTTCATGGCTTTGCAAAGCAGGTAATGCTGAAGGAATTCTCTGATCCTTTTAAAAGGTGGGTTAAGCCATAAGGTTTCTCCTTTTACATCTGAACCCAGAAAGGACTGAACAGAAGAGCAATAGCGCTTACAAAAAGCGTTCAAACCTTTGCTGTCTGCAGCACCATCCAAGGTGAAACCATACTGTTCATTCAACTTGGTCCATTCAGTGCTATCAAACATTCTGTCACTGTTAGGATCGTCACAAACAAACTGTGTAGCAACAAGAGACAAATAACTGAATGTCAATTATCGCTGTGCTACTGTTGTGCGCCTAACACGTGTCCCACCACTCTGCACCTGCTGTGCACCGAGTTCCTAGCCACTGTCAGAGTCAGACTCTGCTGCACGGCGGTGCCTGTGCCGTGGGTTGGCCTCGTAGTCCACATCCCTTGCCTCTGGGCCATTGGGTGCCTGCTCATTGAGAGCGGCAAGCTGTGCCACGGGCTCCTGTGCCGCGCCAAGGATGGCCAGAGTCCTGGGCCGCCTGGGCTTGGTGCACTCGGGGGCGATGTGGCCTATCTCGTTGCAGTTGTAGCAACGGGGCTTGGGCTTGTCGCTGGCATTGCCTGAGGGCTGGTTCAGCGCCTGTGCCAGCTTGCGTTCCTTGTTGAACGACTTGCCCTTGCCCTTCTTGTTGTGCTTCTTCCAACCGGCAGCCTGGGTGTCCTCGGCATGCTGAGCGGCATTCGATGACTGCGATTGCCGCTTGCCATTGAACCGGGCTTGCTTGTTGCCGGTGGATTTGGTAGAAGCACCTGCAATAGCCTTGTGGGCAGTGGGGTAAGTAAGTCGACTGGCTTCAAACTGCAGGGCGTGATCTAGGATGAGCTGCAGGTCGCCACGTGCAAGGAGAGGTGACAGGTGTGCCCTGAGGTCCTCTTGAGAGAGACCCCAGAAAAACCAAACGCAGGCAATCTTATCTGAAACATCATCCCTAAGCTGCGAAATGAGGTCGGCAAAAGCCTGGATATGTGCGGAAACGGTAGCATTACCCTGGCGCAGCCCAAACAGCCTAGTGGCAATGGTCTGTACCAATGGAAGTGGGTCAAACTGTGCGCGCAAGATAATGAACACCTCTGGAATATCCTTATCTAACAGTTAGTCACGCTTAGACGCTACGTGAGTCCACGCTGCACCCACAAGGTACTCGTTAGCTAAAGCCAAGCGGTGCTTACTGAGCGCTGGAAACACCTCAACACCCACACTGTATGCATCAAGCCACTGGTTAATGCGTTGCTCAAACTCACGCAGAGTAACAATGGAACGCTTAGCCACGGTATCATAGAAAGGAGCCTTGCCACTGTAGGCAAAGCCTTTGGGCCTACTGGGAATGGCGCGAAACCACTGGCGGATAGCCTCATCTTCTTGCAGGGTTGCGCCACTCCAGCAAGGGGTGCGCCACTCCTCGGGGCCAGGAGCGTAGAGTGGTCGGCCGGCAGGGCCCTTGCCCTTGTCGTGCCGCTGCAGTAGGTCGTTGAGGGCTTCAGATTCACCAGATCGAATCAGGTGTTCGACATGTGCGTTCAGTTGTGCCTGCGTTTCTGCAATGTACTGGTTCATAAGAGCTTGGGGGTCAGCATCAAACTCGTCGTCAACATGTACACTACTAGGGCCTTGTCCAGCAGAGGGATCAGGCGGAGAATCAGGTGGAGCATTAGACTGGTCTGGGTTCTGCGACTTGCGCTTATGCTTGCCCGTGGCTACGAAACGACAGGCGTTACCCGTCCCCCAAGGATCGGAAAAATGCTCGTGAAACCAAGTGAAACAGTCAGCTTGGCAGGAATGAAAGTCAGTTGTATTTCCAAGGACTGGGGGTGTTAACGAACACCGGTATTGGCACAACGCATAGCCATGTACTGATAGCCAATTGCTGTAACCGGTAGCTGCGGGGGTTACCCCGGGACTGTCATATAGATGACCTGAGGAACCCCTACCAGAACCCTAGCTTAGGGTTTCAGTAGTGACCTGTTACACTGCAGGTACTGCTGCACCTGGCAGCAGGGCTCATGTACTGTACTGAGTGCGCCGGCAGGCAGTGTAACCACCTCTGAGGAAAGACCCGTGCCCCACACCCCATAATCTAGCACCCATGCTGCCTGCCCCGCCGGGCCTCGCCCTGTGCACCTCCCCCAAGCTCGCGGGTGCACTAGCCTGAAGTACTGTAGGAGGCGCTGCCTATCCTCCTCGTATGCTGGGCATTCCAACAGGGCGTGGACCACTGTTTCCTCCCCAGCACCACAGCAGGGGCACGCCGGAGTGTCCGCATGCAACCTCCCAGTCAGCTTGTTGGCCTTGCCACGCAGCAGCACAGTGCCTGAATTGGAATTGCAGGCAGCACCCCGAGTCCAGACTAAAGAACCGCAGGTAGGGTCGCATACCTCTGCGTGGTGGCACCTTGTCCACTGGCAGGGATTGCACCGTGCTAGCAAGGAGATGCAGTGATGATTTGGCAGCCATAGATACAGCAAACACATTCAGTGTGCGTGCCCACAGCTCCTGCTTCATATGAGTCTGGAATGCGCCCTTCTTCTCTTCAAAGAGAGTGACCCAATGCTCACAACCCCTCTCTGCCCAACCATGCAGTGCTGCAGAAGGTAGCCCCTGCCAAATGCAGGCAACTAAATGGACAAACAGGGGGCTGGGTTTAGCGGTACTGGCCTGGCTAGTGTTGCCCTCCTGCAGTCGGTTGAACCCTTGGCGGTACTCATACCCCTGGGTGTAGTCCGCCACCACTGCTGGGAAGCGGTGGGGCTGGCCAGCAGTGTGGTTCTCCCTCATGACAAGCAGCTTGCGGTGCCAGCAGAGCTTCAGCAAGTCCCACCGGTCCTGCAGCGGCTCCAGCCCCAGGTCTAGCAGCATGGCCTCTTCCGGGGTCCAGGCAGGAGCACCCAGAATCATACGGCACACACGCCGCTGCATCCGCTCCAATTGCACCGCTTGACCCTTGTTGGGCTGCCACACCTCAGCACCGTACTCCAGCAATGGCCGCGCTATAGCCTTATAAATCTGCAGCTTGAGTGAAATCCCCAGGTGCCTGTCCCCGCAAAACCGGGCCAAGCGCCTGGGCTCGTTGAACAGATTTCACATCGCAGCAGTGCCATCACCTCCCCCCCCGTTTTTTTACCAGTAAAGTGTTTTCGTTTCAGTGGCGCCCAGTGTGAAGTCCTCCCGGTGGATGGGCGATTTTGGGTGGGATGCATGGCGGGTATAGCGGTTACAAACAAGGACAGCACGGGTTGCAGCGGGAGTTTGTAGATGAAATTACGGGTTGCTTTCGCTGGCTACTCATGGTGCGGAGGCTGGGAGCGGGCGGACGGAAAACGGGGTAGGTTAACCGAACGTTCGTTTAGTTCGTTGGTCGATGCACGGGCGGTTATCGGGGTACGGCTGGTATGCACATGCACGGGCTACACAGCGGCTTTTGGTGCGGGTCGGCGGTCAAGGTAAGCAGTGTTTTATTCCATCGAGTCGTTGCTGGGTGTGCGAGCGGACGTGGCCACGGTCCATGGGTGAGCTGTTATAGTGCATCGGGTACCCATCTGACCACGGTTGAATTTCCTGGCTTCGAATGCACCAGGTGAGTGGGCGTGTTACTGGGCGAGGTGTGCAGTCAGTGTGTTCCACGGGCTGGGTAGTGGGCTATTCAGTGAACGAGCGCGTTTGGCACTGGGTACCCGGTACGGGCGGGTGTGGGCATGTTACTGGGCATGCATGCATACCCACCATGGTTCCCTCCCCCAGTCACGGCCCGTGACTCACGGGGCACTCGGAACGTGTGTTTGGCAACGTCTGGTGAGAAATTTTCGTAATAGGCCTGAGGCAAGCAAGTATACAGTTGTTGTTGTTCCTTATAGATGGGTTGAAAAAACAGCACGGAGCACACAAAGGCGTATCTTGGGTTAGGTTATGAGGTACATTGGTGCATGAATCTGGGGGTAGTGTTGTATGCATGCATTTGGGCTGACAGGAGGGTATACAGGCACGGCTACAGGCTGGTTGTCCTGAGAACGCGTAGCATTATGAAGAATTTTGTCAAATCCACTTGCTTGCAGGCACTGCTGCCAGTGCTGAACCTGCTCTAGCACCACGGCCCTATTGTGGTCCATGTGGCCAGTGAACCTTAATCCTGGGACAGCTGGCAGGAGCAGGAGACTTAATCAGTGAAGGTTGCACTCTGTGTGTGCTTGAATACAAAGGAGGGGGTGGCTCCAGCAGATTGAGTCATGCGTCTGCAGCACCAACTCACGGCGATCTGCATGACAGCCCAGGCTTCGAGACTTGTCTTGGCAGCTTTGTGTCTGTTGCAGGCATCTCAGGTAAGCTACGCAGGCTGAAGCCTGTCGACACATTGCACACTCTTTGCTCTTCAAACTCGAATTCAACTATGAAGGTGTGTATATGAAACACATCAAGACTTGGTTCAAAAGTCATACAAAGCACTGCTCCTTTTCCTCTTAGGTTACGCAAAACCTGTGCGTATTGGTCTACTCACTTACCATTGGCCCCAGCTGCCTGCGTGGCTACTTAAATTACCTGGTTAGTGCAGCCCCTTTGCCATAGCACTTTTACCTTACATTCACCTAGTGATCACTGCCACCAGTTACCCCCCCCCCCCCTTGTCAGGGCCCAGGTGCTTAGTTACTCACCCTAAGTGTCACAGTCTCCAAGCCCAACGCATTTTCCTGGCTAGAATGCCGAGTCACCTGCTTACCTAGTCACCTGCTTACATATCTTCCAAGTTACTTCGAAGTAGCCGCACAATGCCGTGACCACCTTGAGCATCAGCAGAGTTGCAACTTGGTATTTCTTACCATACATATTTGTCATGTTCTTTTTTGGTGTTATCGGGCATTGGCACCTAAAGTTTACAACGCATCCCCACAAAAAAGGGATGTATACCATGGGAATAGTCAAATGTTTTACATTCCTACAGGTAACATTTGCTCCTTAGAGGAACTTGCTTTGCCCAACTTTCCACTTAGTATTATGGTTGGCGGGTTTGTGAGGGTCTGGCAATATGTATATTCTCTTAGTTTTGCAACTTCTTGAACACCGGTAGGGATGTGCCAAAACCCTACTAAAGCAACTTCCCCCCAACGTTTGTACCGTACGGTAGGGGCCAACCATAATAGTCATCCGTCTTTATAGGTACTTGTGGACAACCAACTCAGATACCGCATGCAAGGGGCTCCCGGCTTTGCCCCGCGTCACCCCACCATCCCCTCCTGCCCGTGAAGTAGAGCAGGCTTTGGCTTAGCCTAACCCTTCTAAGGCTAACGTCCTAGGAGTTATGTGGGTGTACATTGAGCGCCACGGAAAGGAGAACGCTTTACTAGCAGTGAAACGGGGGGGGCAGTTGATGGCACTGCTGCGATGTGAAGCACTGCACATTCAGTGGCCTGTCGGTTTCCATCGTGGTCCCACTGTTTCTGAGGTCAGCAGCACCTGCAAGCCTTCTTGGCATGCGGTCAACATTTTGGGACAACCAGCCATGAGCCGATGTTTTTTGGTTCGGCTTTCACCTTTTGGGTTGCCCTGGTCAATCTATATAACAGCCCACCCTGTTTTTGGGCTTAAAACGCTTGCGTAGGTGCAAAGCTTGGTCATGGTAGGCAGTAGGTGGTCAACATAGCTGTTATGTGTTCAACATTCTGTGCAAATGGACGGTGGCAATTAACGCATCACCATGGGTTTGGAACGTGGGGCGTGGGAGAACGCGTGCTGTGGGGTGTGTGGGCCTGCATTGACAGCCCCTGCCCCCTTCCTCCTTCCCTCGGACTTCGGCGAAGGCAAAGGCAAAGGCAAAGGCAAAGGCAAAGGCAAAGGCAAAGGCAAGTTGGCAAGGGCTAGGTGCAAGGGCTAGGCTGCGCAGGCTGCGCTCCGCTGCGCTCCGCGCTGAAATGCACGCCTTTTATACATTTTGATCGGAAAGCACGTTGCTGAATTGGACCTGCTGCACTCAAACTTTCAAACCTGCAGGCTGTGGTGGGCCAATAGGAAGCCAGGGATCACAGGGACAGGATTCACAGGCCCCCAGTGCAAGGGGGTTGGTAGTAATGGCCCCAGCTTGCCGGGGATTCATTCTCGTTTCAACGCATCCCAGTGTATTGGGAAGTAAACTCTTAACAGGGGTCAAACTATCTAGCGGAGTTACCCTGTGGGCGGGGAGGGGTGTGTGTGAAGGGGGATGAGGCGCAGCCTGGGCCAACCCACATATTACGTATCGCTGTAAGTGTTTGTTAAGGACACCAATAATATAATACGGCACATAGTTTCGAACGTACGCTGGGTTTTGCATCGTGTGATAGGATTGTTGGGCATTGGGTGGGAGGGGAGGTAAGCGCAGCCGGGGCCACCCCACATTCGACTTCTTAGAGCCAGACAAACATGTCTTGCCGCGAATTGCGTTTGTACGCTCGCATAGGTTGCACGACAAGATTTGTCATCGCGAGTGTAACTCTTATAAAAGGGTACGAATTATTATATCCCTCTAAATAGTATGGGGGTGGTTATACCCAGTAAATAAATGTTGCAAGCACATCGCCTGCCATCATGATATTGGTGAGCGCGTGGCAAGCGATAATTTGCTCACGTGTTTATCCGAGCGATCCGCGAGAATTCCCGAAGTAAGGTTTGGCAGTGCTCCCAGGTAGGATTGAAGGCTCCGAAAGCACACGTGCAAACCGCTCGTATCCAATCACATAATAACTCCCGCTTTTTGTAAGGCAGTGGAGCCAGCCCGTTGGTCACGTCCATGGACGTGACCAACGGGCTGGCTCGATTGAAACCCTTCCCACACTTTTGGGTTTTGCGCGGGAAGGGACATACACAAACTCATTGTAATCAACAACTTTCCTGAAGGGAAGGAGAGTTGGGGATAAACTTTATCTGGAAAAATAACAGTGCTTGCCGCAAGTTAGCATCATTATGTTGTTTTGTCGACAAAACAATAGACAATTGTCGACTTGACACAATAGGCTATAGTTTAATAATTTGTTGACCCTATGCCCAAGTGCTGGTTTTTTAGTGCAGAAATGGAAAGAGTAGATCCCTAGGAACCTCTTGTACCAAGGAAATAAAAAAATGACACCTCTTCTAAAGGGGAGTGGGTGGGTGTCTGAGGCCCCTTGGAAAAATATAAAGACTCCTTAACTTTTTTTATGGGCTGTTTGTTTAGTTTGGGGCAATGCCATGAGCAACTGAAGATGTAAGGACCTTGTTTGAAGCCTATTGGTTGTTAGATAGTCAGTAATTACTTACATGCATTCAAGCAATACAACCAGATAAGCAGTCAGTCTTGCACATGCGGCGTCACGCAGCTCTATCCTGGCACTGTTTGAACCCATTGATTGATCGTACGCGACACGAGGTCCTGCTGAAGAAGGTTAGCCCATGTGGCCCTTGGCTTACCTACCCCCTTTGCCCCCTTTACCCTACCAAACACCATACAATTAGGAATCCTATCATCTGGTAAACGTCCTAAATGTCCCAACCAGCTTAGCCTTATGTTTTTGAGTTTGGTCACTTATGTTTTGGTGTCCACACTTACGAAGGAGAGAAGAAATGGGGGTGTGCACCAACCTTGAAACGCCACACAGAGCCCCTAAACAATTAATTTGAAAGGCTTGTAATCTATCTAATCTATCAAGCTGAGGCTGCTTAATAACCCATCTGCAACACCATACAAAAGGGTACCACTACACCAAAAACCCGGCAATTTCTGCGTAGGCTAACCCGTCTGTTATGCCAGAAAAGACCTCTGAGCGACGCAACTGCACCACCTGCACGACCAAGGGGGTGTGATATCTCCGCACCTTAAGTGTTATTGCAAGTAAAAACACTTTTTGAGCACAGAAATTTGTCCGCAACTTCCAACTGCTGACCATCTAATACAACCACTGGCAACTCATGTTCATGTTTTTGCTACTATAAGTCAGGGTCGGCAACTCAGTCACGTGCTCGGGTTACTCACGCACGTGATCGAGGTTGGCACTTGAGCCACCACTGAGCTGAGTTACAACCCAAACTGCCTATTGCTTTGGAAACCTTGCAGCATTTGGTGTTCTGATTCGACAGAAAAGCTCTATAAAGCACCCCTTTTGAAGTCTGCACACTGATTTAGGAGTTCCTGGCTTGTCGTTTGCGTCGGCACCTTCGGCAGGCACCCATCCTGCAGGATTAGGCCAACTGGAAGCCAAACATTTGAATATGAGGAAATATTCCGGGACCTTGTTAATTCACAGTGTGTTAAGTCGAAAGAAGTTGAATTGCTCGTTACTAAAATACAACCAGAACAATAATTGGTGCCCGATTGGCAAAGAAATAGGAAAAATGACTCAAACAGCCACACTCGTCCGAGGCATGGTGCATCACTGGTGATGAGGAGGAGGAGTAAGAAGTGCAAAATAATGCGCATTTTTGGAACCCTAGGGAGCTCACCCTAGGCATACCTTTTGCAGTGGGCCAAAAGAGCCAAAAATCAATGTGTGATTTCCTTAGATTAGTTGATTACACCAACCTTTAGTCAATCTGATTGTACAATATAAGTTCATACTCAGGTTGAGGGTCATATTAGCGCTATTTGCAAAATCTTGTATAGCCAAGTGCGGCGAGGACTATTGTCTACCCTTGCAAATGGGAATGTAAGTGGGCTCGAGGTTCGGCGCCTTGATGGGCAGTCTAACCTTACGAACGTTGCAAAAAGGTGCGTAGGCCGCGGCTCACCGCTCCACTTTTTTACCTCATTATAATTAGCTTTGTTTGATGCAGGTTGGGCTAGTCTTTGCAGATTTTGAGAAGGTTCCGTATGACCATGGCAAAGCACTCAACTGGGGTGATGGTGTGCCACGATCCGCCATCTGGTTTTACGGGGCCTTTTATGAGAGCACAACATGCATTGTTCACGTCTTAGTTGACTTGGACTACGGCTTTGCAGATGCCTTGTCAATGTGCGTGGTAGGCATAGTAGGCACACCATCAAGGCAAATACGTGTTCAACCCACAGTGTTTTTTTATGGACTCTTCCCTGAAGTAACCAAAGGGCCTGTTCGGCTGGAGTGTCAACTCCCTATTGGCACTATACATGATTACGAGGGGATGTCGGTGACACTCACCTTTTTAGGCAAGTGGTCCTCATTGTCTCTTCGCGCAAAGCGGGTGCAATATCTGCCCACACAAGCGATAGGCAATTTCTCAATGTGTGTAGGACCGCTTTATGAGCCTCGTGAACAAGGACTATTGGAGAACTTTCTTGAGTACTACACAACACTTGGAGCACAACACTTTAGAATATATGTTACCGGGGAGCATTTTGAAGAAACAACTTACACTTTGAAAAACTCCGTATTTTGGCCATTAGTGACCGTGATCAAATTCCACTTTTCACCCTTGAGGTATTATTATGGCCAATGGCCGATGATGCAACACTGTGCCTTATCCTACCGCCATTTGTACCACTACTGCGGCTACTTTGATTTGGATGAGTTTTTGCACTTAATACCTTTGCATCATCATGCTCCCACCAACATCGTATCATTTTTGTTGACCAAAATGCCATTACATCAACCGATTGGAAGCATGGTATTTCAAAGTTGGAACTACCCAGCGCCTTGCCAATCCAACACTAGTTCATTTTACAAGCACCAAGTGTGGAAGCAGTATGTCAGGCATGAGTCCACGTGTGTAGAATCGTCTTACAAAATGAACAACGTGTCAGTATATACCCGCACAAAAAGCATTTTCCGCCCAAATCACGTTATAGCCCTTGGCATGCACTTCGTGCAAGAAGCCACGGCAGGTGTTGTAGCAGTTCACATTCCTTGCGCAATGGGCTATGTCAAGCATTTTACGCACTTGCCATCTGAGCACATCCCTCAAGGACATCCCATAAAAGACTTTGTTCCACAAGTAACACCCCAATGTTGACCCCATAGTGTGTCGTTGTTGCCCCAAATTATGGACAAAGCGCCAGTCACCGCGCCATGCTGCGCCATGGATGCCTTGGCAAATCAGGCACAATGTCTTTTCGACAACGAGATAATCAGTTATTAAATATTTATATATTCCTTCCATAGCCTACATAAGGGTTTACTAGCACATGGCTAGACATCTTAAAGGAGGATGCTGGCTCTTCGAAGCCTCTAGGCAATGCGTGATGCAGCCGGAACCTTCCAATGAGAGGATTTCTATGCAGCTACATTGAAGCATGCATCATGCTACGTATCGAGGCAGCATGCAACCTAGAACGGACTAACGAGGCATATAGTTTAAATACCTTTAAAAGCTGAGCAAGAGCAAGCAACAGTCCAACACCTCCAAGCTTTCAAATTGCTTCATAATCACGTATTACCATTATCGCGCTGCAAAGTCCTCTTAGTGGTTGCAATCCGAGCCAACACGCTTCCATCTGCAAACGTTCCACACCTCACAATGGCAAGCCCTGGGGCAAACATCTTGGCAGAGTTCTATCAGCGCCTTGGTGCGGTGGTCTCCATGCGGAAACATCATATTGAAGAGCATATTTATAGGGCTCCGCACCCAAACGCTTGACGGGGTGATCCATACCCTCCGATTGCCAGCTGACGGGGTGATCCATACCCTCTGATTGCCAGCTGACTGCCAAGGCCTGGAAGCAACATTTGCAGTCATTACAGTCACCTCTCAGCTCACCCAAGAGGAGCTCTACTGGGTTTGTGTGTGACTGGCCTTCTGGGAGGCGCAACACAACCCCCATGAGAACCCGTTATTGGTCTCCAATGTCCTCACACATGAGGAGGGGGACACGGCACAGGCGGAACTGGATGAAGGTGCACTTATAATGGTCGCTAATCCCAAAACCCTTCATGTGGTTGGATATAGTGGCATTGCACAGGCACCACCATTGCCACTAACTCTTTGCCAAGTTTGCCGCCTGCACAGCCATATTGGGTGCCTCATGTACCCTTGTCACTACCTGTGGTTGAGCAGATGCAAACCTGTCTCAAGCCACACCTCCATCCAAGGAGCTGGCAATGGTACGCATACTCTTGGACAAACCCCCCCAACCTTGATGCATCGATTGAAGATGGTGCAGCCAGTGCCACAAATTGGTTTGGCTGGTGGGACAGTTACTGGGTGATGTCAGCTGGGATCAATCTTCTGATTGACTGAAAAAATGCATTGGTCAAAACCTGTAGCCAAATGCTTTCTCAAATCCCAGTTATTGTAGTCCCATCTCAACTCTGAGATAACACCAGACCTTTGTATGGTCTAAAACATGTTGAGGAACAAATTGCTGCCTGAACTGAGGCACAAAATGTTGGCGATAAATACACCTCAGTGGATGACCTTCTCAATACATCAGCCGAAGAAGGCCAACAATTGCAGGTTAATAAACTGTGAACTCATATCTTGCGTTCATGGGACAAGACGCCTGCACCCCACAACCCTGGCAACAAGATGCCCTCCACTTCAATAAGGGACAGCAGGGCAAGGGAACAAAAGCGCAAGTTTGACCATACAGTTGGCCCACACCATGGCCGAGATAAGATGCCGCATAGGCTACCCTGTCTACCTCAACAAGGAGCAGCTCAAGTGGTTTGGCTGCGCCGCGCGTGAAGTTTTGCTCCCGCTGTGGACAGCATGGCCAGAAGAGCGGGGAATGCAGCACTGCTTGGGAGGAGGCCAATGCCGGCATGCAGCAGTGCATCAAGGAGCTTAAGGCCGAGACTCCCTCGACCTCCAAAAAAAGGAAGGGCCAGGGTGCGATAGGTGGTTTAACCCTGGTATTCATAGTCCAAAATAGTGCTCAACCAGTGTTTGCAGAGCTTGATGCACATGACGCTTGGTTGAGACAACATGCGGGCCATTCTGCCATGTTTTTGGCTTTCATCTGGACTCGACCAGTCCACCGGACTAAAGCAAATGCACATTGGATGGAATGATGTATGTTGTGCCATGCAATGAGGTGGAAACTATTGATATGCTCAGTAAATATATTCATAACGTATAATCAGGTTAGGCCATGTTAGCTGGGTATTTTGTTCTCCACCGCTCATATCTAGTGGACACAAACACTAATTACCTTCCATCATGGCAGCACGTAGCACGCGCAGCTCCAAAATGCTTGCGTTAGTTAGTTAGTTAGTTAGTTAGTTACATGCATTCCAGCAAAATAGCCAGATCAGCACTCAGTCTTGCACATGCGGCGCCACGCAGCTCTTTCCTGGCACTGTTTGAACCATCTATTGATCCCACGCGAC